>JASANB010003798.1:0-49731 GCA_030248155.1 Sabatieria punctata
CTACACTGAGCACATAATAGTTGTCCGAAGAGCCGTTTAAAATCTATCTTTCCAAAACCAATTGAAATCTGGCATTTTTAGGGAATATCGCGATTTTAATGAAAAATACCCGATTTATACCCGATACCCGGGTATTTTTAAAATACCTACCCATACCCATACCCGGGTATGGGTATTTTAAGAAATACCTACCCATACCCATACCCAATTCAGATTCGAATACCCATAGCAACAGTAACCACCACGGGCCCCCAAACTTGGGGGGTACCATATATGGTACCACCGGCACCTTAAAATGGTGTCGGTACCATAAACGGCGTTAAGTGCCTGACTGTAAAAGTCACGACAGTAGTTTGTTGGTGTATGGTGGGTTTTGGTTTCTTGCCTGTTTGCATAACAGGCTAACCAGGTGTCTGTAAGCTTTTACATGGACATTTTTCGAAGTCCTGGGTCACTGTTACTGTCTTTTAACAGAAAAATACAACAATTTTCAAAAAATTGAAAATATAATTGAAAAAAATTGCATAATTGAAATTTTCCGAGGTTCCATAATTTAATTGAAAATATAATTGTAATTGAAAATAATGGAAAACTATTTCAATTAATTTAATTTAATTTAATTGAAATTAAAAATGGAGCCAATAATTTAATTGTAATTGAATTGAAATTCAAATTCCATAATTTTACATCACTATCATATACGTAGCAATTTAGATTTTTGCGGACAGGCAATCCATCACGCATTTAGACTTGTTTATGAACAGCTCGTTGCGTTCAGTTCCTATTTCATTATTCGTTGATCAAGTTATCACGCATAGTGAGACATTGACGCAGGTGTTTTAGTGCTTCGAAACCACATTGGCTAGATTGCTTACCCACCGCTAGAACTGATATGAGCTTTATGCTTACAGTTTTTCTGCTTCTTTTGGGGCTAATAACCCATATAAGAGCAAATACCGAAGACAAGTACAAATGTCAGTTGGAGCTACTGCAAGCTTCAAAGCAAAACTTCAACCTTTCCCTCGCTCAAGAGGCTTGCGGCAGAGTTTACGTGGTTAGCATGTTGGAATGGACATCCAAGAATGTTCAAGAAATGCTTTCACAGGGAGAGCTTCCATGGCAGTATTTTGAAGCAAAATTCCGACATGCTTTAGCAATGCATAAGAGATGCAGCTTAAGTTTATGGAAGTTTTATAACGTTCGTTTCTGGTACCGATATTACCTGCTAAAATATGATACATATCTCCTTGGTTCTAGTTATATCCAGTGTGGCATTTGTTCATGGATAACTTCCGTTTTTTCCACCGGGTACATGCTCTTTGCGCGTTATTTTGCTATTCCGGTAGCTTTGGCATTGAACCTGCTTAACGTAAGCATTCTTAAGCGTACCATGAAAGGGATACAAGCTGGCACTGCTTTGTATCTGCATGTTGCTGAAATACTGTCTGACTTGGGTCTGAATATAGCTTTAAGCTTGAAGCATAGTGTCCTTTTGGAAGCTGCTTTAAGCCAAAAGATATACTGTGGTGATGGTAAACATAATATTTTCGTCGATTTAGAAAAGTATCTGACCAATGCGCTGCAGACCTGCAATCAAATACTCCTGATGCAACTACTCTATGAGCGATTCTTAGCCGTTAGCAATCCTCTACAATATGAACTATACGATCAGAAGAAAAGAGCTCGTAAACTAATTCTGGTGGCTGTTTTAGCGAGTTTATTGGGGACGCTTGTTTCTTTCTTGGTGAACGTGTACAAGTACGAAATGGGAAGGTATTTTCCTAAAAAAGTCATTTTCTACTATACAGAAATTTTCCAATCCCACCTATTGAGTGCTCTTCTGGTTGCGCAGATAGTTTTAGCCATCGGTTATATGCACTTTTTAAAGAAAAACTTAGTCGCCGATCAGCAGACCCCTGCCGCCTCCAGGCAAGAAGCGAGACGGTATGAGAAAACACAAAGTCAGTTATTGATTGGTACTGTTTTGTTGAATGTTTGCGTAATGAGTTTCTTCCTATTTTACCAATTTCTCTACGTGTTTGGTGATGTCTCCGAATTCACTGTAATTGCCTACTCGCTGTACAATGATCTAGGTCCAATACTGTCATACTTCAATGGCACAGGGGCAGTTTTCTTTCACGTATTGTTTGCGCGAGCTTATGCTAGGGCCTTTTTCAAAACTTTTCCTGGACGATTTGTTATGTGGTTGAAAAACAAGTGCCGAATACTTACTCAATGAACTTTTTTTCGTATTCAGTCTTTGGAAGGTGAACAAAAATGATTTACGATTTTCAACATGATGCCTCACCTTATCAATAATTTGTCCGCATTTTGCAGATGTGTAGCTTATTTATTTAGTATGGTATGCTCAATAATAGTATAAAAATGGTTATGAAAAAACCTAGGGAAAATGTATAGGGAATGGCCAGTTGTGCGAATCATCGGTCTTTAGCCGTGTTGATAAACTGGTAAACTGCGCATCGAACTGCATTTTAGAAACCATTCGTGGAATCTCCGAGCCGTGGTGCATCTGTTGGTGCGTTTACTTTTATTCTAAAAGCAAAATCAGTTGAAAATGACGCTTTAAAGTAGTTTTCCAACGATATCGATATCAACACTTATTATAGTTATGAAAGAAAATTTTAAAATTTGAGAAATCTCGCTGCTTATCAGTCACGCACTGATGCAATCAGCGATCTGATACCAAATAAGTAGAGAATCGCTCAGGACGCCGCTACCCCGCCCCACCCTCAGGAATTTTTTGAAAGATTTTGCATCGAAAATTTATGATAAAAGTATGCCTAGGTTAGGCATAAATGAGTTCAATAGCTTATTTTAACCTATTTTATGGAAAAATAAGCAAAAAAACTTGATTTTAGTAAAAAGATCGGACTATTTGTGTTCCATCCCCTCAACCACCCATCAGCCGCACTGCCACCTCAGGATTTGACAATTTACTTGTACACTGTATCCTCTCAGACGAAATGCTAGACCCATGTCTGCTTCTGCCCTCCTGCTTCAAGTGAGCCGCGTGAGGAGCTTTTGAATATTGCTGCAGACATTTATGAACCTAAGGGTTGCCGTCTAAAACCTGGGAATGCCTAGGAATTCAGTTCAAAATTGCTTTAGCCTTCTTGTTTGAGAACACATGTAAAAAGAAGCAAAATCCTCTCGCCTTACAACTTCAACCTGTACAACTTTTCAAACACAGTTGTATGGTGGGGCACTGTAGCTAAGACCAAATTATTCCAACGTTTCTAGCGCAACGTTCTTGTGTGCAGTGTTCAATTTTATAGCATCATTTCACGTGTGCGCAGCAATTTGCAATAAACAGCATCCCAATCTACTATACATTCTATCCACACATAAACAGCAAACCATTACGTTTCTTTCCATACTACTAAAACGCTTTTCAAAGCGATATCGCACACTAAACAAACTGTACAGTAGAACTAGTAACAAGAGTGCACATACAGCCTTCAAAAGGCATAAAACACAAAAAAAGAGAAATACTAAACTAAACTACGCAAGAACGCAGGAGGCGCACGCCCAGCAAAGTCCAAACGCAAGTGCAACGGCGCGCGCCTGCGGATCGGTACAATTTGGCGCAAATTTCAAAACCGGAAATTGTCTTCCCGAATCACCGGTTTTCGGCTCAAGTTGAGCTTGTAGAGTAGCGTTTTGGCTGAGGTGGAATTTGGAACTAGTGGACGCAAAGCCGAACAATTTGCCGAGGGATGCCACCACGCTCGGTTGCTGTCGAACTTGCATAAACGGCTGGTCCCGACGCGATCTTTCCTGAATGCTCATCTCACCCGAAGCGGTCTGGTTGAACTGAAAGCAAATTGATCATACTCTACTGTTTGCTCTTTCGTTCGGTGCAACTTTCGAAATCAAAAATAGGCCGAGTATTTTATGTGCTAAAATTTCGTGCCCTGAGATCGACATAAGAAAATGAGGAATCGATTACCAATTCTGTTTTTAAAAGAGAAGATCAAAACACAGAACTTCAGGAGTCAGAAGGGATTTACGTATATTTTGACTTCGCGGATGGTGGTAATAATGCGTGGCACTTTGTAGTGTGTAAGCATGTTTATGAGTCCTTGCCAAAAAAAGTCAGGCAAGCTCCCTTATGGGGGCGGCCGATGGAATTTTTTGACCCCCCATTTTTATTGGCTCATTTGAATTGCCCTATTATGAAACCCCCACAGCCGCGTCGGTTTCGCTCTGGCCGCACTCAAACCGGAGTAATGGTTTGAAGAAGGGTGCTGCACCGGATCTCCCAGATTTGGCTCCTCCATGCTCTTTCAACTGCTGTCAAATTGGGAGCTTTCGAAATAGCACCTTGAATTTGGACATACTTATACAGATTTTCCCGCTCTTTCAAACGCAATAGAGAACAACTGAACACGATGAAAACTGCCAGATTCACACGCGATTTATTAAAGTTCGGGGGACCCGAAATAGACGTGTCTCTCAATTGAAAGAAGTGCCTATGTGGCAACGAGCTCCAGAGCTGATATTTTCAACATAAGCTGACCATGTAAGGATGCATCAAAACCTACAGGCAAACCCACCGATTCGGCTTTGTTTGGGAGCTGTGCAGCTTTGAAAATGACCCTTTTGATCACGATTTTTAGGCATGACAAGCAAATGTAGATAAATTACTCTTTGTCGAAGGCACCTAGAGAGCTGTCACTTGCAACCCATACTAAAGCGGACATGCTCTTTCGGAATATCAGCTTCATTTGCCTGTCCAGTTTTTCAGTCCCAAGTAATTTTCACATTTTCATGTGTATGCTGAATCTGACCGAATTTCCGGTACCATCTAACTAGGCTGGTCACTACTCCTGTAGTTTCTGGTTAATCACCCTGAAATTTATCCCGATTGTGCAGAATTTCCCGCTCTTTCAATTGATTCACTCGCCGCATCAATCGGATGCTCGGTTCAAATGTTATATCTGATTGTTTACAAATACGTTTTCTGCAGTGCAACCCTGGGACACATCATCGATTAACTTTGCTCAAAAGTGCAAGGCTTTGTCTACACTTATAGAAAACGCCAATAGAACACCAGCTTATATAGCACGACCGCAACCGCTTTACCTTTAAGTAAATTTTGTTGAATAAAATTTACATGCTGTAGTACATTTAGCGGCTCCATACTAGCAAGAATATATTGAAAAAAGTAAGTGCACCGTAAATGTATTATTTTGTTACATAGTATATTTCCAACGTTCAAACACTCAATCATAACTGAGATAAAAATAGCAGAAAAATAATATAACATGGCAATTCATTTACACAGCTTCAAGACCGAGATATGCATAAAAAACTCCAACCACACGAAATTGGGTACGTTGCGCTTTATGCAAATAAGCGTAGGAAGATCATAGCAGGAAAGGCTTTTGTATAATTCTTTGTCGCATTTTCTTGCCCAGTTTTGCCCATACAAAGTTTTACTGAAGTTTGCTTCTACTTACAAAAGCAGATTTTAGCACTGCGCTTTATGAGAGTACTTAGCAACATTTGACTCTAAGAGTAACGACAATGGCCTGACTTACCACCTCCAGTCATTACTGTGCCAGTTCTACCACCGCCGTAACACAGGGTTGTATATTTTTCCGAAAAAACCTCAGCCTGTTTTTTTTTCAGTTTTTTTTCCGTTTTTTTTCGGTTTTTTTTCCGAAATCGCGGAAAAAAACTCCAGCTCAAGTTCTGAGTACCCTAGCCTGGTTTTATGATTCCTAGCGCTTTCTAACGCCTTCCTTAGTCTTTTCAGAGCAGAAATACCCGTCTTACATAGATATAAATCACGAAACAGGCATGAAACAGTGCTTGATAGACCCCATCAATAAACGCTATATGTAAATTTTCTTACAGCAGTTGGCCTTTTTGTTTAAAATTGCCAAATTTGGTCTTTTCTGTTGTTTTTCTAAGAGTTTCGAGTTAGTCTGGCCTATTATCCATTGGAAAAGTTCATTTTTTAACTGATAAATGACATAACTTAGCTATTTTTACCTTCAGTTTTTTCCACGATTTATGTTTTTTTCCGACCCTTAGGAAAAAAACCGTTTTTTTTCGAAAAAAAAACGGAAAAAACACCGGAAAAAACACACCTCACATCCCTGCCATAACACATGTCTTAATGGATGGCAATTTATAGCTACCTGCAGCTTCTTGTGCACTTTAAGCATCAAGGGCGCAAGGCGTAACCAGCTCTAGCAAAAAAGTCACCAGAAAACATGGGCCAAAATCCTGCAGCGCTTAGGCTTGCATATTGCACACGTTATAGGTGTACGAGATCTATTGAGCTTTTCTGTAAGAGTTGACAAAGCCTTGCACTTTTGAGCAAAGTTAATCGATGATGTGTCCCAGGGTTGCACTGCAGAAAACGTATTTGTAAACAATCAGATATAACATTTGAGCTGAGCATCCGATTGATGCGGCGAGTGAATCAATTGAAAGAGCGGGAAATTCTGCACAATCGGGATAAATTTCAGGGTGATTAACCAGAAACTACAGGAGTAGCGACCAGCCTAGTTAGATGGTACCGGAAATTCGGTCAGATTCAGCATACACATGAAAAAGTGAAAATTACTTGGGACTGAAGAACTGGACAGGCAAATGAAGCTGATATTCTGAAAGAGCATGTCCGTTTTAGTATGGGTTGCAAGTGAAAGCTCTCTAGGTGCCTTCGACAAAGAGTAATTTATCTACATTTGCTTGTCATGCCTAAAAATCGTGATCAAAAGGGTCATTTTCAAAGCTGCACAGCTCCCAAACAAAGCCGAATCGGTGGGTTTGCCTGTAGGTTTTGATGCATCCTTACATGGTCAGCTTATGTTGAAAATATCAGCTCTGGAGCTCGTTGCCACATAGGCACTTCTTTCAATTGAAAGACACGTCTACACCGAACTTTAATAAATCGTGTCTGAATCTGGCAGTTTTCATCGTATTCTGTTGTCTCTCTCATAGGCAGAAAAAGATGTTTACTCGCTGGTTCAGACAATGATTTGACTCAAAAACTGCAGGAAACTCTAGTTCAGAGCTGGTTCAGAGCTTTATTTGACTCAAAAGCTGCAGAAAACTATGTTTACTCGCTGGTTCAAACCATGATTTGACTCAAAAGCTGCAGAAAACGCTGGTTCATACGATGTTTATGACTCAAAAGCTGCAGAAAACGCTGGTTCATACCATGATTTGACTCAAAACTGCAGAAAACACTAGTTCAGAGTTTGATTTGACTCAAAAGCTGCAGAAAACGCTGGTTCATACCATGATTTGACTCAAAACTGCAGAAAACGCTGGTTCATACCATGATTTGACTCAAAACTGCAGAAAACGCTGGTTCATACCATGATTTGACTCAAAACTGCAGAAAACGCTGGTTCATACCACGATTTGACTCAAAACTGCAGAAAACGCTGGTTCATATCATGATCTGTTCAAAATCTGCAGAAAACGCTGGTTTATACCATGATTTGACTCAAAACAGCAGAAAACGCTGGTTCAGAGTTTGATTTGACTCAAAAGCTGCAGAAAACGCTGGTTCATACCATGATTTGACTCAAAAGCTGCAGAAAACGCTGGTTCATATCATGATGTGTTCAGAATCTGCAGAAAACGCTGGTTCATACCATGATTTGACTCAAAAGCTGCAGAAAACGCTGGTTCAGAGCTTGATTTGACTCAAAAGCTGCAGAAAACGCTGGTTCAGAGCTTGATTTGACTCAAAAGCTGCAGAAAACGCTGGTTCACACCATGATTTGACTCAAAAACTGCAGAAAACGCTGGTTCATAGCTTGATTTGACTCAAAAGCTGCAGAAAACGCTGGTTCAGAGCTTGATTTGACTCAAAAGCTGCAGAAAACGCTGGTTCATACCATGATTTGACTCAAAAACTGCAGAAAACGCTGGTTTAGAGCTTGATTTGACTCAAAAGCTGCTTAAAACGCTGGTTCAGAGCTTGATTTGATTCAAAAAGCAGCAGGAAACGCTCGTTCAGAGCTTGGTTTGACTAAAAAAAACAGCAGAAAACGCTGATTCAGAGCCTGATTTGACTCAAAAGCTGCAGAAAACGCTGGTTCAAAGCTTGATTTGACAAAAAAACAGCAGAAAACGCTGGTTCAGAGCTTGATTTGATTCAAAAAGCAGCAGGAAACGCTCGTTCAGAGCTTGGTTTGACTAAAAAAAACAGCAGAAAACGCTGATTCAGAGATTGGTTTGACTCAAAAGCAGCAGAAAACGCTGGTTCACACCATGATTTGACTCAAAAGCTGCAGAAAACGCTGGTTCAGAGCTTGATTTGACTCAAAAGCTGCAGAAAACGCTGGTTCATACCATGATTTGACTCAAAAACTGCAGAAAACGCTGGTTCATAGCTTGATTTGACTCAAAAGCTGCAGAAAACGCTGGTTCAGAGCTTGATTTGACTCAAAAGCTGCAGAAAACGCTGGTTCATACCATGATTTGACTCAAAAACTGCAGAAAACGCTGGTTCGGAGCTTGATTTGACTCAAAAGCTGCAGAAAACGCTGGTTCATACCATGATTTGACTCAAAAACTGCAGAAAACGCTGGTTCAGAGCTTGATTTGACTCAAAAGCTGCAGAAAACGCTGGTTCATACCATGATTTGACTCAAAAGCTGCAGAAAACGCTGGTTCGGAGCTTGATTTGACTCAAAAGCTGCAGAAAACGCTGGTTCATACCACTATATCGCTGCTGACTGGCAAGTGGGCGGCCGTAAAGTTTCGAAAAGTCAAGCGGGCTGGGCCAAGCAAGGTGTAGCCAATGGTGAAACTGGAGCATTGACTCCTGCCGCCGGTCCTAACTCAGTCAGCAAAGCTGTACAGCTCCAGTGTCACAAGGCCAGTGAAGACCTTCTATCATTGGAGAATAACTAGTATGCAGGTTGTGATTTGTATGCTGTATGTATTGTGTCAGGCTTTATACTCTTCCTGCCATCTGAAAGTACAGTATGTTAAGTGTAAGTGTTTCAATGTAACGGTATTGTAAGTCAGTTCTGTTTGCTTTTGATGCTCAGGTCGATGAACGTTTTTCATTTGTTTGATCGGTTTTGTGTTTATACTGTGCATGCGTATGTTTTAGTGTACATTTATAATGTGTAGAACAGAATATTGCCTTCACTAACAGGCAAGCAGTGCGTTTAGATCAGCTTTGTTACCTTTGGGCCGGCTTAAAATTTCATAATTTTAGCCCCAAAATGAGCACTACAGTATGAAATAGAACACCTTTTTTGATATGCTGCTTGTTTTGGCAAGGACTCTTATGTTTATGTGATGTTGTAAAAATATGTTTCTTTTTTGGGAAACATATATGTATATATACATCGAAATATGTTTTCAGTTTCAATAAATTTTTATGTTTCTACAGACTGTACAGACAGACAGACAGACAGGTTTGGCTGCCGAATTGCGAGAAAACCGGCTTTTCTCATTCAAGACTGTATCAATTTCAGTGCATGAAATTTTAACAACACAAAATATTCAACCGGTCTCCAGAAAGATATTGAAATGATCCGATTTCACATATCATTGAGAAAAGCCTGGCCTGGTAAACGTTAACACATAAAATCTGCAGTATTTTGCAACTATCTTGTTTCAGGTTTACAGAAAGTGAGAGCAAAACGAAATGCTTCGATGAAACCATAATAAACAAAAGTGCAAATACCTTATAAGCTACACTTCCATTCGGATGTTTAATCCTGGCCATGGTGGTATCAGAGTCCAACAGTTCCAACAAGATAAACGGCTTTTTTCCATTCTCCACCTTCTCAAACACTCTCAGTTCAGTCAATCTCAGCTCGGCCACCATAACAATCTCCGGTTTGGAATGGCTTTCATCAAGAATCGAAAATACCACCGGTTCCCGCTGCCAGTCCCTACACCCAAACTCCAGAAGACTGTCCTCAATCGGCGGTTGCTCCGGTCGAATCGACAGTTTTTGAGCGGAACAGAGCCGCGGAGAGTAGGGCAGTAGTTTGGCGGCGGAAGTTCGCTTTCTGCTGCTACTTCTACTGGCATTTCGTTCTTCTATTTGCTGCTGCACGCGCCTACCCATTGCGGAAGTGAAATTATGATTGCCGACTGACTGCAATACTATATAACTGGTAGCGACGGGAACGCGCGGCAGGTGGCAGCCGAACCAGTATTTTTTAATGATTCAACCAAAAGGCGTGTATGAGTCAGCGTCAAAAACGCCAGTCGCACAATAAACATTGTCACTGACTAGCGATTAGTCAGCGCGCCTGCTGCGAGAACTCGGCAAAACACGACAGACAGGCAGGTTGACAGTAGAAGCCATGCATGGTACAGGGAGTCGCCCCCGCTCGACATAGGTCAAGAATATTGCTCCGATTTTTCTGGTACTTTCTTTTACTGTACAGTAGGGATGGGCAAAGCGCTGTTTAGAAAATACAAAACCGCGGACAAACATAGTCCGAAAACGGTTTTCGCAAATTCTTTTTTGTGTCCGGTTATTGATAGGAGGAAGTGATATATTTATATGAAACAGAGTATGAGCTATCGAAAAAGATGCATTTTCAATCCATACATGTAACAGGTCATCCGCCGATGGGGGGGGGGGGTTGCGGGGGGTCTGCCGCCGGCCGGGGGGGTCTGAGCCAAAATTTTGGGAGGGGGTAGGGTACTAAAAAACGCTCAAAAATCGAAAAAATCGCAATTTTTGGGCTAAAAATCGCCAAAAATCGCTAATTTGGGCTGAAATACAATGTACAGCTAAAAAGTGCTGTTTTGCAGGCGATTTTGGCAATTTTTGTGTCTGAAATTCTAAAAAATTGCAAAAATTTGCTCAAAAATTTACTTGCCAGAAAACTCGGAGGGGGGTCCCCATCCCGGGGGGGGTCTGGCCTAAGTCGGGTGGGGGGACAGACCCCCTGTTACATGTATGTTTCAATCATAATTCAGCCGTTTCCATCTCAAAAACTGAATTCGTCGTTTCAATGTCCATTTTGTGCAGAAAGGAGGCTTGATTCAAATTTGTTTCAATCGGATTTGAAATCAGCGCACTTTTTACCTAAACAGCACGCATTTTTTGCCGCAATTTGGCGGAGCGCACACAAAGTTGATTCTTTATTGACTACTTTTTCGTAGAGTTATTTATTTATGTTCCTGATTGTTGTAAAAAATGATGAATTCGGCGAAAGTGTTTCAATCGGTTCTGGGTATATTAGACCTCTGGCTTTCGAATGATACAAGTATACATGTAACAGGTTGGCCTGCCCCCCACCCCACCCGACTTAAGCCAGACCCCCCCGGATGGGGACCCCCTCCGAAACGATTTTTCTGCCCTACCTCAGATTTTTCTGGAAAGTAATTTTTTGATCAAATTTTTGCGATTTTTGCAATTTTAGACATCACTTTTTAGCTGCATTTCAGCCCAAATTAGTGATTTTTAGCCGAAAAATTGCGATTTTTATTTTTGAGCGTTTTGAGCAACGCTTGCAATCATACTTGTTTTGCATTAATTTAGCTGTACACGCCATTGACATCCTTTCAGTAGATTTTAAACAGTCAAGTTGGTTGCACCTTCTTAACCCGCGCCATTAAAAATCAGCCACCGCTGGGACGTGCCACCAAACTCTGTACACCAATTTGCGCGACTTAACAATTAACCCGGCTATTTTAAAACTGCATTTTCTAAATTTTTCCTTAAGTCAAATGCGATTTTATGCGTAAATTGTCATATCCGGTCATGCTATACGAATTATTAAAAATGGTTGGCAATGCATATTTTCAGCAATTACACTAAAATTGCCATTTTAAAAATATTAGCGCCTGTTACGAGTTTTTGCCGAAAATTGCGTTTATTTACCGTTTTTAGTCGTTAAAACCAGAATATGGTCAGGCCCTTAATTCCCGGTGCCAGACCACCAAACCCCTTCCCCCCTCACGGACCACGGTGGCCCAGCCAGTTAAGACGGTGTCAATTTATGATATGATTTGATATTTATGATATGTTGGCCATATGATAAAATGCAGTTTGCTTTCGCATTATTCATAATTTTCATACAAAAATACGTATATCAGAAGATAACAAAAAGTGCATATATAACAAACATCAGAATAATAAGTATTGCCATGACCACGAGCGAGGATATGTTAAATATCGCATATCACAAATTTCGAAATGTACAGTAAATACTCTTACAATAATAATACTCATTATCAATTGCCATATTGTACACCCGTAACGTTTTGTTCACATCACTTTTTCCACGCCCATTTACCGTAACCACCGTGCACTTTCCTACTGTAGGCGGCAGGAGGGCGGGACTCGTCTTGCGAAAGCGTAACTTTCAGTCCGCGCTTATTGGTCAGTTGGACACGCCGTTCGGCAGACTCCGCCTCCTTTTCTTCCTCTTCAGTTTGTTCGTCAGTCAAAGTTCCGTTGACCATTTCGGGAGGCGACATGACGAACCCTTCATCCGAGCCATCGTCCGATTCGTCGACGGCTTCGGAAACCGGCGAATGACGAGAGGCAACCGAGGCTCGCGCTACCAATCGCGTGTCGCTGTTGGAGCGTTGGTATTCTTGGTACTGAAATTTGCATATTATTGTACTACTGACCGAAATTTGCATATAGACGCTTAGACTGCCAAGCTATCCACAGCATACAGAGGGGTGCGGGGATCTGCCCACCTCCGATTTTCCGCCAAGTAAGTTTTTATGATTTTTTAGAATTTCATATGCTAAAATCGTCTGTAAAACAGCCCAAATTAGCGATTTTCGACGAGTTTTAGCTGAAAAATTGCGATTTTTTGCGATTTTGAGTGCCCAACTCCCTCCCTACCCTAGAATTTGGCTCAGACCCCCAACCCGTTCAAATGACCTGTTACATGTATGATCTATACAGAGTTTGTCAAAGGAAAAGAAATCAGCAGATTTTTTAATGTAGCAACCATTCGGCGATTATGACGTCATCACGACTACAAATTAGCTAAGACTACATATTATTTTGGCTCACTACAAATTGACTACAAACTACTCCTTTAAAATTTGCCAATTTGTAGTCATTTTTTCTTGGAGATTTTCACATTTTTTCTGCAATATACAGGGTGCGTCAAAAAAAAAACAACCCAGCAGATTTTTTGCTGTAGCAACCGCAAATCTCAACCGATTTGAATGAATCCTGCTTTAAATGAAAGATAAATAAATTCTTGAACGAATGGTGTAGCTTTTATTAAGATGCGTTGCTTAGTTCTGGAGATAATTGCTTTCAAAGTCAAAACAGAGATTTTGGCAGTCCACAACAGAGATTAAAACAAGCCAGCAGATTTTTTTACTGTAGCAGCCGCAAATCTGAACCGATTTCAGTGAGTCCTATTTTATATGAAAGATAAATTAATTCTTGAAAGTTTGGTGAAGCTTTTATTAAGATATGATTCTTGGTTCCTGAGATATTTGCACTCAAAGTCAAAAGAAATTTTGGCTATGAACAAGAGCGATTTTTATTATTCTGTTGCACTCATAATAAAACCGATTCCTACTGCTCAGGGCTAACGTAACGAGGTTTTTCTGGTGCCACACATGCTTGGTTACTTCATTTGTAAAAGTCTTGTTGCCCCTCAGCAGTAGGAATCCGTTTTGTTGTGAAGTGCAACGGAATCGCTCTTGTTCACTGCCAAAATCTCTGTTTTGAGTTTGAAGGAAAATATCTCAGGAACTAAGCATCGTATCTTAATAGGGCCTTCACCAGTCTTTCAAGAATTTATTTATCTTTCATTTAAAGCAAGATTCATTCAAATCGGTTGAGAGTTGCGGTTGCTACAGCAAAAACTCTGCTGGGTTGTTTTTTTTTACACATCCTGTAAATAGGCCCCTAGTCGGCATTTTGAGCTGTCTGGCTGGAGCTTACGATAAGCTCACCGAACCACCGAAAGCATACCAAGATAAAAGATATTTTTGATGTCAAGCGCTAGAAAGATCGTTTTTCGATCCCCAACAAAATTTCAGAGGGTGGCGACGATTGACTTTCGAACATTCGTTCGTGCTTTTTTCTTGCTTAATTTTTTATAAAATTTGCGACATTCTACTTTTAGAAAGATTCCAAAAAATTTGCATAGGAATTTCATTAAACATTGAATTCTGTATACTTCTTTCCAGAAATATCTATTACCAATATCTATCTATCTACATCCGATTAACATGCAAACCATTACTACGACTGATTGTTGAATCGGCTAAAATTCGCACGAATTCCTGACTACAAATTGACTACAAACTAAACTACATATTTTTTTGAACTTGAATTTAACAACTACAAGCTAAGCTAATTACAAATTATTTTCTCGAAAATTTTCGACTACAAACTAAGACTACAAATTGAAATTCTCTGAGGAAATAGGTCTAAGTGCAACCGAACCGCTCTTGTTCTTTGCCAATTTCTCTACCTATGTAGACTTAGGGGAAAATATCTCACCAACTATCCTATAGTGCGTTCAAAAAAAGAGCGAGCTGGCGGTTTTTTGCGAATAACTTTTTATGGAGCCATCGGAGCGACTTGGGCCTCATAACCAAAGTTGTAGAGCAGGTCGAGCTCCGGTCTGGGGTAAACCCTAATCTGCGCTACGTTCACTCTGAACACTAATTTGCGCTACGTTGAAAAAAATGAGCTTTTTTCCTAATTCCGATGAAGATGAGCTGACTTCAGAATTCAATTCTAGAGTCCTTGGGGAGTTCAATGATGCTTTCGTGACGTTTCCAGGTCAAACCGTTCCGGAGATATGGCCGGTCAAAGTTTGCAAAAATTGCGAAAAATGGCCTTTTTTCGAAAATTTCACTAATTTGGGGCGAAAATATAGACATACAGATGGATTTGGTTGAAACTTCCTGAAGAGGGTATTCAGGACCGCTGAAATCGATTTTGACACTTCCGGACCCTGAAAATTTGACCCTGATACCGTAATACGGGTCCCAAGACCACAGATTTTTCTTGGTGCTTGACAAAAATGTGCATTATAACCCTCCAAAATCAGTTTTCGTGCCGGGACCAGTTGTTACCCTGACCTTACAGTAATGCTTTGCTCACACACACATTTTCCATGTTGAAAAAGCCTGTTAGAACTTTCTCCCACCTTCTATCGCAAAAAACTCTTGCAGAATGGCATGTCTGAGGTATTCATCTTGGGACCCATATTACGGTATCAGGGTCAAATTTTCAGGGTCCGGAAGTGTCAAAATCGAATCCAGCGGTCCTGAATACCCTCTTCAGGAAGTTTCAACCAAATCCATCGGCCTGTCTATATTTCCGCCCCAAATTAGTGAAATTTTCGAAAAAACGCCATTATTCGCGATTTTTGCAAACTTTGACCGGCCATATCTCCGGAACGGTTTGACCTGGAAACGTCACGAAAGCATCATTGAACTCCCCAAGGACTCTAGAATCGAATTCTGAAGTCAGCTCATCTTCATCGGAATTGGAAAAAAGCTCATTTTTTCAACGTAGCGCAAATTAGTGTTCAGAGTGAACGTAGCGCAGATTAGGGTTTACCCATGACCGGAGCTCGACCTGCTCTACAACTTTGGTTATGAGGCCCAAGTCGCTCCGATGGCTCCATAAAAAGTTATTCGCAAAAAACCGCCAGCTCGCTCTTTTTTGAACGCACTTTAAAAGTTCACCAATCTTCAAGAATTTCGTCCAAAACAGATTCATACAAATCGATTGAGAATTACAGTTGTTTTTAAGTTTTCATGGAGCGCCTACTACTTACCAAGTACGGTCGGATGTGTGCATGCGCTCCCGGTATTGTAACTCTGAGTTTTGGAGATTCTTCCACTGAAAGAAAGCCAATTTCGGTCACAAATTAAGAATGCAATAGCACAACAAGTACAGCAGATGTCGGATCACTTCTCCCATTCCGATGCGATTTTTCACAATTCTCACGAAAATATTTTGCTTGCTCATTTTTGTTGCATCAATTATTGAGCATTTCGTAAAAAAAGCGCTGTATTTTTTACGACAGAACAGCATTTTCGGCCAAATTCTCCTTTCTAACTCTCGTAATTGGAGCTGTTTGCCTGATTTGCTCATTTTACTAGTGGTACCATTACGGTACCGGTACCCAGGTCTTAGTATTATAAAGGTATCTATCACGTCGTTCATTGTCGCGTCTTGGCCATGGGTAGTTTACGCTATCCCGTGTGTTACGGCGGCCCCGGCATCTGCGAGAGCGGTTGTGAGGGGTTCGAAACCGGTCGAAGCGACTGCAAGTAGTCTACGTAAAGCCCAACCCAGACCACCGAAAGCCGGTGATGGCCAGTAGGTAATGGGAACCGAACCGGCGCTGCCTAAGCACCTATTGGCAGCAAAGGGAGGGATGTTTGTAGGCAGGGCACTCCATTGAAAGGCTCTGATAAGAGCGCGGGGTCTCCTGAGCTGTCCGAAAGGACAGTGGAATCTAAAAAAACAAACAAAATCACATCCAAACCAAGGTAAGGTACCACAAGCATACACGCGCCATACTAAACCTGGAGATCGTCTCAGGGGAAGTTAAAAGCGCCTATTTCAGTCAGGCACTTAACGCCGTTTATGGTACCGACACCATATATGGTACCCCCACGTTCGGGGCCTCTGGTGGTACCATAATATAAGGTACCGGTACCATATATCGTGCCCCTACCTTCGCATTGGTACCGGTATGGTACCACTCTGTTCAGATTTCGTACCATACATGTAAACAGGGGGGTCTGCCCCCCACCCGACTTAGGCCAGACCCCACCCCCGGATGGGGACCCCCCAGACGATTTCGCCGACCCCCCTCCGACTTTCTGGCAAGTAAATTTTTGAGCAAATTTTTGCAATTTTTTATAATTTCAGACACAAAAATTGCCAAATTCGCCTGCAAAACAGCACTTTTCAGCTGTATTTCAGCCCAAATTAGCGATTTTTGACGATTTTTAGCAAAAAACTGCGATTTTTTCGATTTTTTAGCGTTTTTTAGTGCCCTACCCCCCTTACAAACTTTTGGCTCAGACCCCCCCGGCCGGCGCCAGACCCCCCCCCCCCTCCCCCCATCGGCGGATGACTTGTTACATGTACATATGTTTCGTACCATATATGGTAGCACCACAGTCGCCGAACGTGAGGGTACCATATCTGGTGACAGTACTTATGGCGTCGGTGGTACCTTATAATATATTATAAGGTACCACTAGCCCAGGTACCGGTACCATAAACGGCGTTAAGTGCCTGACTGTAATATAAAAACAATGGTATGACGTGATTCAGCCGATATTTTTACGTCTGTTTCATTCACCATCTAAAATTTTGAAACAAGAGGACAAAAATTGGACACAGTCCGGCCTACGAAGCAAAAAAGACTTCCAATATTGGTTCTTTGGTTGCAAAATCCATCTAAAAGTCACAATAGCATCGGATTAAACTAATTTTAAACATTTTCCTGCCCCGCCAAATGACAGATTTCGGCCCAGTCTCTTGTGCAGAGACAATTAAAAATGGCAAAAGGCTAAAGAGAGGTAGTGGGTTGTAAGAAGAAAAAGCAGTTACCAGTGCCAACGTCCAGACGCAGTTCGGGCTGAGCGACAGGGCCATCGGAGGTGGCACGCACCGTTCTCCGGAAGTCCGGAGCCAACGGTTCACCTTCCGGTGTGGGTGCGCTGGTCTTTCGCGACTCGGGCACCGGAGACGGTCTGAGTAGTCCGGCCGCTATGTGCGACCACATTGGAGACTTGGAATGAGCTGGAAGTTCTCAGTTCAACCGTACATGCAGCTGGGTTTTAGGCTTGCGGCTACCAGGGGTTTTAGCCACACTTGGGCTAGCCTATCCGCTCCGATCGGGGGGGGGGGGCCGTACGATGTACAGGACATGGGCTAGCATTTCGGCTGACGGGGGGGCTGAGGGGGTGGTAAGCCAGGCTAAAATCAAGGTTTTTGGCTTATTTTTCATTAAAATAAGTTAAAATAAGCTATTCTGAGCTCATTTGCACCTAATCCAGGCATATTTTTATCATAATTTTCAATACAAAATTCTTCCAAAAAATTCCTGAAGGGGGGGGGTAGCGGCCGGCTGAGGGGAGTAGGTCAGAGCCTGAAGGGGGCAACCCCCATCAGCCCCTTTTGCCCAGGGAGACGCCCAGTTCGCCGCGACCGGTTCGCCGCGCCCGGTTTGCCGCGGCCGGTTTGCCGCGAGCCGGTTCGCCGCAGGGTTATTCCGCCGCGGACCGGTTCGCCGCAGGTAATAATTTTTAAATTCGGTTTACCAAGCGTACATGCATTGTGGCAGCTTAGTATGTTAAATTAATGTGGTAATGTGTAGTATGTAGACGCAGACATGGGCATAGGGGGGGCTGAGGGGGGTTGGCCCTCCTCAGGCTCTGACCTACCCCCCTCAGCCGGCCGCTACCCCCCTCAGGAATTTTTTGGAAGATTTTTGTATAGAAAATTATGATAAATATATGCCTGGATTAGGTGTAAATGAGCTCAGAATAGCTTATTTTAACGTATTTTGATGAAAAATAAGCCAAAAAACGTTGATTTTAGCCAAAAACCGGACTTTTTGGCTTACCACCCCCTCAGCCCCCCTCAGGTGCTCCTACCCCCCCTCACCCCCCCCCCCCTCAGGAATTGAAAATTCTACCCCCTCAGCCGAAATGCTAGCCCATGTCTGTGTAGACGTATGTATTAATATATTTATGGATCATAAGTCCGAAAGTCAAAATATCGAAATTAAAAATGCCGAATGGATACGAAATGCTGAATGTTCAAAATGTCGAAAGACAAAATTTGGCTAAAATGAGTGCGCATTGGGTCTGAAATGCACTGTATATTATGAAACACAATGGCTGAGCGGTGGAGCAATGTGGTGAAATATAGCTATAAAGATAAAAAAATTGGAATTTGTTTCATACAAAAATGTAGGGAATTGCCAGCGCTACAATAGAGTAGTGCACAAAAAATGTCCTCTCCTACTAAAATCATTCTTTTTCACTCAATTCTCAGCGAATTTGAACCAAATTTGGAGGGTATGTGCCCAATTAGTCCGGCTACCTGTGATACAGTTTCGGCATGAAAATTCAAATTTTGGCGGGAAATTTAAACGAAAATACGAAAGTCATATGGTCTCATAAAAACGGCCCTTACTCGGCCGCGTCGTTGGCTCAGTGGGTAGCTTGCTGCCTCTGAGTCACGGCGGCCCCTGCATCCCTAGTGGTTGTAGTGGTTCATCCTCTCGGCGCGGCAAGTTTACTTGCTGCAAAGAGTTGGTCGTCGGCACAACGCTCCACCCAGGCCACCGAAAGCTGGTTTACAGCGAGTAGATAAAATGGGAACCAACTGGATCTGCCGTTGCACCGAAGCTCCTCCTACAGCATGCCAATTTGGAGAAAGATCAATTGACGTCAAGTGCTGGCTGAGACGACACAACAAGGCCAATACCGGTTTAGGTCCAGCGCCGGGCGGCAGTGGACGCTGTCAGCACTACGACGTCAATGCGCCTGGCGCCCTCTTGGTGCCTGGCGCCCAACAGCATGGCTAGAGTGGCTGGCAGTGAAAGAAGGGCAACGTCCGAGATGACGAAACCACGGGGGAAGCGGAATGGACCTCGAGTCTGATCGCAGGCCGTAAGGCCCCCCCGCACATCGGATCGGATCGGATCGGCCCTTACTCAAGAAATACAGAAGCTACGCCCGTGAGATCACGGCCGCTTATAGACCCAATATAGCGCAATTTTATGTAGAAGTTTTAAAACCCTCGCTCAAAGTACGCGCGAGAATCCGATTTTCAAAGTAGGCAAAAAATCGGGATTTATCCATTTCCAAAGCCAACATTTTTAGGTTCACTAAAATTACCCATTTTTAGTTTGTAGCCAACCCCCTCGCCCAGTTCAAACGCAGGTAGCATTGCAGAGCCTTATAATAAGTTTTGGCCGGACTTCATAATATGCCACAGTTGCTTCGCATACTAAGCTACGACATTACAAGTATGCTTGCTAAACCGAATTAAAAATTATTATCTGCGGCGAACCGGTCCGCGGCGGAATAACCCTGCGGCGAACTGGCTCGCGGCAAAACGGCCGCGGCAAACCGGGCGCGGCGAACCGGTCGCGGCGAACTGACCCCAACCCTTTTGCCCATGTCTCGTTTTGGGCTACTGTTTGTAACTTACATGTAACGGGGGATACGGGGGTCTGCCACTCGAGTCGACTTTCCCGACCCCTCCTGAATTTTCTGGAGCAATTTTTACTCCTCACCATCGGCGGATGACCTCTGTTGTTACATGCATTTACACCTTATCCAGACATACTTTTATCATAATTTTCTATACAAAATCATTCGAAACATTCTTGAGTGAGGGGGTACGACACAGCCCCCTTTCCCAATGCCTGAATACACCTAAACATACATGGGCCACGGGGGTCAGGGGGTTTGCCCACCGCCCCAAACTTAAGCTCGACCGCCCACCCACCTGAAGCCGACTCGTTCCTGACTCCACCCACCAAAATCGCCGCGACCCCCCCAAACCGGCAGGCCCACACCCAAGTTTTCGGATTTTGACTACCCCAACCCATTTTTCCGGCCCATGTATGCACCTAGAGTGCAGTTCTGCACCCTAATTTCGGCTCTGACCAAAACTCTGTTTAGCACAGTTGTTAGGGGTCAATTTAAAAAAAAGCTTTTTTGAGGGCTCAACAAATTTTTTTTGAAAAATCAATATGAAAATTGAGGCAAAAAGTGCCGGCACAGTTGGTGTATGGTTTAGGCCGCATAGCCACTGTGCCCGACGTTGTGCGCTCATCCTCTCAGCGCGGCAAGTTTCTTGCCGCAAAGAATTGGTTGTCGGCAGAAAGCCCCCACCCAGACCACCGAAAGCTGGTTACAGTTAGTAGGTAAATGGGAACCGACTGGATCTGCCGTTGCACCGAAGCCACTCCACAAAGCATGCGCGTTGGAGAAGAAGATTGTAGATTTATTTGACAGAAAAAAACAAAGAATGAACTGTTAGAATAACCAGCATACTGTAGCATGCCGCTAGATGACAGGAGGGCTGGGCCGATCGACCGGCTCAAGGGCCCTCCCCTCAAAAAACTTGATAGATCAACTGCGGTCAATTTAGTACGAAAGTTTTGGAGTGATGAAGCATTTACAACGTCTCTCGGTAAGTTGTTCCAAATTGGAACAACTCGACTCGCGAAGAAGTTTTTGCGCAGTTCTAGACGAGTATGCATAACGTATATCTTAAAGTTATGCCCCCTAGTGCACCTGGTTGGTGCCCAGGTAAAAAAGTCTTCTATCGACAAATCCACCATGCCACTGACCATGCCACACCGTAGAAGATCTACGATGTCAGAAGCTGTCTGAGAAACCAACTATGCCGGGAGCCCTCTGGCATATGGGGCACCGGCGGCCGTCGGGAGCTGTCAGCATCATGGCATCGACACGCCGGCCGGCCTCCTGGTGACCGGCTCCCAGCAGCATGGCTAGAGTGGCTGGCAGTGGAAGAAGGGCAACGTCCGAGATGACGAATCACGGGGGTAGCGAAATGGACCTCGAGTCTGATCGTAGGCCGTAAGCCCCCCCCCGCAAATCGGATCGGAGGCAAAAAGTGGGAACATTCACATATGTACATATACACGCAATTTTGAGTAAATTCTTTAGAAGCAGCCAACATTATTATCTAGCAACCTGCATAATACTTCTTTTGCACTGAGCCTAACAGCGACTGCTTAAGAAATCATTCCTTAGGATTCACCTAGAAGTGATTAGTTTATTAAAATTTTTGGCCTTCAACAATTTTTTAACAACTGTGCTCTTTAGGGCTGCTGAAAGCCTAATTAGCGCTTCCGCAACCCTATTTAGAGTTTTAGAAAGCCAAAACCATTGCACTAATATAACTGACTTTTCTTAGTGGGCGAGCCAGGCATGTCCGGTCGTTCCGGGGGTTGCGGCTGACGTCTGTTGCCCTTCCAGGGGCTATTAGGCGATGCTGTAGGAGTAGCGAAAGCTTGTTGCACATTAGGATGACTCGCACTTTGCACAAGAGGTCTCGAGACTCTTGGTTTGACTGTCAGTTGCACACGTTTGTCCACCAGAACCTGAATCAATAAACCGCCACTGATGTAACCAGTTCCCTACCTGCAACAGTCAAGCACTTAACGCCGTTTGCATTACCGGCACCATACACCGTCGCCACTCCACTATGGTAAAACGAACCAAGTGACAAAATGGAAAAATTGCAGTTAAGTGCAAAAAACTATCGCTAAAGCACATAAAACCGTTTTGGCGAAGGAACGAAGTCGAAATCAGCTCTGTGTCAGGCGTGTAGTCATTGAACCAGAGGCATGTGCACGGACATCACCAGATGATCCTGGTAAAATGAGTCAAGTGCTTTGCGCTTTTCCTGTTAGCTGACTTAATTTGACACAACTGACACATGCAGAATGCTTTGCACACCAATTATGTACTTTAATTTTAGGCAGAAAATATTTAAACTGATATTGAAGCTAATTCACGAAAATGTAACAAAAGGCGATTTTCTCGATTTCAGCTTTCTGTTAGTTGGCTCGTTTTACCATAGTGGCGACGAATGGTACCCTCTCTGTTCAGATTTCGTACCATATGGTACCACCACAGTCGGTGTACCATTATATGCTACCACTACCCTAAGCACCGGTACCATAATGGTACCGGTACTTATATGGCGTCGGTACCATAAACAGCGTTAAGTGCCTGGCATACATGTAACAGGAAGGTCTGGGGGTCTACCCCCCACCCGAAGTAGTATAGGCTGTAGGGTTTTCGACCCACCAAAAATTTATCGAAAAATGTTTTCGACCCACAAAGAATTTATGCGCAAAATCCTCGAAAACAGCCTGCTTTTCGATCGTTGATGGCACGAAATTTCGATTGGTGGCACGAAATATCCAAAAAACAACATGTAGACCGACTACTCTTGGCGCGCAGCGGCGGACAGAGACCAATCGAGAGAGAATGCGTGGGGCCGCAAAAAGTTCGACCGATTTATTAAATTGAACAGTAGCAAACAGAGGCGCGGCGATAGCCATCATGAGAGAGGGTGGATGCCGATAACCGGTTTTAGGCGGCGCAAACTCTCTCTCCCTGTCTCTAATGCTTCCAGCAGAACGAACGCTCCCATTAAACTAAAGTTCGACCGATTTATTAAATTGAACAGTAGCAAACAGAGGCGCATATCAGAACAAGTTTCAACGCATTGGTTGACCATCGCTTTCATCATCTTCAATCAGATGCATATTTTCGCTTACAAATTGTTTCAACAAGTATTTGCGTTCATCCCAAGCCTTCTCTAGAGCTTCTGCTTCTGGCAGACCGCGCTTTTCATATTGATGAGCATAGTTAGCGATCTCTCTGAAGGTCTCATCGCGATTTTCGAGATAATCGACATAATCAATAAAGTGCTCAATCTGTTTGAAGAGCTGCTCTCATCATCATCATACTCACTCTCATAATCTTCAGAATTTATTTTATGAAAGCACGATTCATGTCTACGTTTGTTTGAGCTGGATGAGAACTTATTATTGCAGAACTGGCAAACTTTATCATCCATCTCTACACTACTCACCACCACCAGCCGGGCATGCAAACCTATGAATGAATAATATGGTATGAGTCACGTGATTATATGAATGATCGATTCTGGATCGATTCCGATCGATCATCGCAGCAACATGTTCGGACGTGTTTGTGACTCATTATGATGAAATGTTGTGCAATCGTCGAGGTGACGTCATTATGATTGCGAAATTTCCCGGTACTGCAGCAGACCGTCATGACGTCATGCGTCTCAGAGTGTCCCCTTGTATACTACTACTATGGTATGAGTCACGTGATTATGTGAATGATCGATTCTGGATCGATTTTGGATCGCTCATGATCGATTGGATTGGATGCATGACGTCACGACGGTCTGCTGCAGTACCGGGAAATTTTGTAATCATAATGACGTCACCTCGACGATTGCACAACATTTCATCATAATGAGTCACAAACACGTCCGAACATGCTGCTGCGATGATCGATCAGAATCGATCCAGAATCGATCATTCATATAATCACGTGACTCATACCATATTATTCATTCATAGGTTTGCATGCCCGGCTGGTGGTGGTGAGTAGTGTAGAGATGGATGATAAAGTTTGCCAGTTCTGCAATACAGTCATGTCTCGTTAATCCGGACAAGTTGGGACCGGCCAATTTTGTCCGGATTAGCGAATTTCCGGATTAACGAATCAGAGCTAAAACACTGTTTTTCAGGTCAAAGGCCTAAATCACAGCTTTTCGTTAGTTGCTTATCAGATTCTGCAGCTGTACCTCCTAATTAAATGCCAAAAACTTACTTCAGCAGATTATAGCTCCTAAAAAGGCAAAAATAATCACATTCTGACTCAACGAAAAGCATTATTCAACTGAGAATTCACACATAAATTGAAAAATTGGGCCTGGATTTTGTCCAAATTAACCAAATCCGGATTAACGAATCACTTTACCATACAAATTTCGAAGTTGGGACCCGAAATCTTCTGTCCGGATTAACGAATCCGGATCCGGATTAAAGAGTCATATAACATGGGGGAAAATTGGGACCTGGCCTAATCTTGTCCGGAAGGCGAATATCCGGATTAACGAGGTCCGGATTAACGAGACATGACTGTAATAAGTTCTCATCCAGCTCAAACAAACGTAGACATGAATCGTGCTTTCATAAAATAAATTCTGAAGATTATGAGAGTGAGTATGATGATGATGAGAGTGTGAGTATGATTATGATCAGCAGAGCGAAGAATCATACGATGAAACAGTTGACAGTGAAGAAGAGGAGAATGAAACAGATGATGAACTAGAAGAAGGGGTAGAAGAAGACAAAGATTTTTATTGGAGCAAGCTGTTTGATGCTGCAATCAGCGATATGAATTTGCTGGACAACTATGATCCTGAACAGCTTTTGGTTGAGCCATTGCTTAGCCAGCTGTTGCATGAGCTCTTCAAACAGATCAAGCACTTTATTGATTATGTCGATTATCTCGAAAATCGCGATGAGACCTTCAGAGAGATCGCTAACTATGCTCATCAATATGAAAAGCGCGGTCTGCCAGAAGCAGAAGCTCTAGAGAAGGCTTGGGATGAACGCAAATACTTGTTGAAACAATTTGTAAGCGAAAATATGCATCTGATTGAAGATGATGAAAGCGATGGTCAACCAATGCGTTGAAACTTGTTCTGATATGCGCCTCTGTTTGCTACTGTTCAATTTAATAAATCGGTCGAACTTTAGTTTAATGGGAGCGTTCGTTCTGCTGGAAGCATTAGAGACAGGGAGAGAGAGTTTGCGCCGCCTAAAACCGGTTATCGGCATCCACCCTCTCTCATGATGGCTATCGCCGCGCCTCTGTTTGCTACTGTTCAATTTAATAAATCGGTCGAACTTTTTGCGGCCCCACGCATTCTCTCTCGATTGGTCTCTGTCCGCCGCTGCGCGCCAAGAGTAGTCGGTCTACATGTTGTTTTTTGGATATTTCGTGCCACCAATCGAAATTTCGTGCCATCAACGATCGAAAAGCACGCTGTTTTCGAGGATTTTGCGCATAAATTCTTTGTGGGTCGAAAACATTTTTCGATAAATTTTTGGTGGGTCGAAAACCCTACAGCCTATACTACTCCGACTTAGGCCAGACCCCCCTTCAGATTTTTTTGGCAAGTAAATTTTCGAGCAAATTTTTGATTGATGGTTGCAAAAGTAAAAATTCTGCTGGGTTGTTCTTTATCACTCTTGTTCAATGGCAAAATCTCTGTTTTGACTTGGAGAACAAATATCTCAGGAACTAAGCAGGCTATCTTAATAAACTTAAGAACTCTTTCAAGAATTTATTTATCTTTCATTTAAAAACGGATTCATTCAAATCAGTTGAGATTTGCGGTTGCTACAGCAAAAAATCTGCTGGGTTGTCTTTTTCTGGCGTACCCTGTATGTACATCCAATAAATGCAAATTCCTATGAAGCCACATCCAAAATTTCCCTGACCAACACCAGCCCTGCCGATTAGAGAGGGTGCACCTATTTCCCAAAAAGGTTGCAATATTTTCAGAGGGGTAAGCTACTGGCCCAGGCATATAAAGGTCGTGTCTCCGACCTGAGTGACCGAGTAGCTGCTGACAGCAGCCGAGAATCTGGTGTTCCGCGGTTTTGACACTCGATCGGTGTAATTGACCACAATTTGAACTGTCATTCGGCTCGTACTGGGCGTAGCGGTCAGCCACATCGGCAGCGTGAACGGAGCACTCCTTTTGATTGGTTCCTACAACCGGTTCAATCCGTTTCCTAGTTCTGCCATCCACCGAAGCGGCAGGGGTTGGGGGGGTCTGAGCAAAAATTTTGGGAGGGGATTGGGCACTAGAAAACGCTCAAAAATATAAAAAATCGCAATTTTTCAGCCAAAAATCGCTCATTTGGGCTGAAATACAGCTAAGAAGCGCTGTTTAACACGAGATTTTGGCTGGCAAAAAATCGCAAAAAGTTGCTCCAAAAATTACTAGAAAAATCGGAGTGGGCCGGGTCGAAAAAATCGTTAGTTTTGGGGGAGTCCCATCCGGGGGTCTAGCCTACGTCGGGTGGCGGCAGACCCCTGTTACATGTATGAAAAGAAGATTACCCGTCCGGGCACGCAGACAGTGATCGAGTGAACCAGTTGGTTGGCCTGGTGGAGATCGTCGAAAATCTCGCTCGATCGGTCGTCTTCCCAGTCGGAATCCACCAGCAACTTCCAGCGGAATTCACCGAACCGAGTGCGACGCGTGTAGACGGCCGCAGAGAGGATCAGATCCAATTTCCGTTCCTGCAACGCAACACTCTCTCTATATAGTACAGTCAGGCACTTAACGCCGTTTATGGTACCGACACCACATATGGTACCCCACGTTCGGCCACTGTGGTACCATGGCCGCGGGTGTCGGTACCAATGCGAAGGTAGGGGTACCACATGGTGCCCCCACAAGCCCCGAACGTGGTGTGGTGGTACCACTACCCTACGTACCGGTACCATCACCTTAATAAACGGCGTTAAGCCCTGACATAACCGGAAATAATAACTATCGGTTTTTGAAGTGAAACACGATCAGAACGGGTTTCTGACAGCACGCAACAGCCCGATTAAGAAAACTGAAATTCAGCGCCTAAAGCTCAGACTACCATACATGCACCAGGGGGTACAGGGCACCCCGAGCCAATACCCAACCCCAATAGTAGGGATGCAACCGAAGTTCGGTATTATTCGGTATGAACCGAATAACTCGGTTACTAGTACTATTCGAATTCGGTATTCGAATTCGGTATTTTTCAAACCGAATAATACCGAATACTGGAAAACCGTTAAAATTGCACTGTTTTGCTTAAATTTGTGCAGAAATCACCGAGATATCTCTTCTTTTACATCTCTCTGTTCATTTACTATGCTAAAATTTTGGCAAACAATTACTATTCAAACAAAAAGTCAACGAACTTCAAGGTCAAGGTTTCTTACATAATAATAAACAACAACATTTCGGCCTTTTCAGTTCCCAGTAGACTACGCTATCAGCTTTCCACTTCTTAACCTAAGCGTTTGTTTTATCTACCAAATACAACGTATAAAATCCCATCTACATTGTATCTTTTCAAACGACTCATCCAATCTAAGTTGTATGCCTAAGCTGCCAGCTCCGGTGCTTACAGTAGTACTGGATGGATGCTCCCTTCCTCCAACTTTCTGTATGCGTTTGTGAAATAGCTTCCTGTTATCGGCCACATTCCATGTAATTGAGATGGCCCTCTCGCCCAACCCGCAGTCAAACCCAACTTTTAGCTACGGTTTTAGGCTTAAGCTTAGCTTCAGGCTTAGGCTCAGGCTTAGGGGCAAGTGTTTTTATGAAATCTCCGCCATGTGGCGGCTAATAGGAGGATATCTATGTATATACGCGGAAGTGTCTTGGTGCTGTGACTTCACATGATTAATCAGGGCACTTGTGGCCTAACTCGCGCCTCTTGAAATTGTTTGTTCGCAAATTTTGTACTTGTTCTTTACCGTCAGCAGAACGACCAAATAGGGCTTGTTTTAGTTATAGGCATGGATAAATCTATAGCATTCAAACAATACGTCACTCCACAGCTTTTTTGGCATAAAAAAGTTTAGCGGAAAACAAGAAATAGTAGTTAGACAGTATATTTTTGCAATCGTGCTGCGAATCATCAATATTCGGTATTATTCGGTTCCGAAAATCCGCTTCGGTATTCGGTATTTTTCTATTCGGTTGCATCCCTACCCAATAGTCAGTAGCATTTAGCAGAGTAATTAATTGCACTTTCAACTGCCACCTCCGACAGAAAAGCCAACTAAGTCACTTGCCAGTGCAATAAAAAACAAAAAATAAAAAAAGTGTGAAAATTTTTATTATACCTCGCTCTTCGGACTTCTGTCCTTCTTGTTTTCCACTGTATCGGCCAATTTCGGGAAGCTGCCGAGCCAGCGGAGTTTAGCCAATTCCGACGTAATGATGGCCTGATGCCGGGGCGAAAAATCTATAAACATTGTAAATTAATTTAGAAACGTAATTAAGCCACTACATCTCTTACCCATCCTGTCGAAATCCAGTTCTGTCATCATTAGCAAGCGCTGGCCGTTTATGTGTCGTTGATGGATTAAACTGAGCAACACAGAGAGCGTGGTCTGGTCGATATCCAGATTCAGGCCGATCAGCCAATTGCCAACCGCCTCCTCGTCCCATTGGTTGACGTCGTTCAGCGCCGTCTGCTCATTGGTCCGCTGTAGCTGTCTGTTATGCTTCCGCAACGCCTCTCTTTCCAACGCGCGCACCAGTTGCTCGCGTTCTTGCAACTGTTGCTCTTTGCAATTTAGTTCTTGCTCGCGCGCCTAAAATTTGCATACAGCTGTGCACCGAAGTGTTAATGGCCAGCCAGCCAGAACAACACCAAAATTGTGACTAGCGTTACAAAGCCAAAAGCAACCCCGTTTGTAGGACCAGACATGGGCTAGCATTTCGGCTGAGGGGGGGGTAGAATTTTCAATTCCTGAGAGGGGGCTGAGGGGGGGGGGTAGGAGCGCCGGAGGGGGGGGGCTGAGGGGGTGGTAAGCCAAAAAGTCCGATTTTGGCTAAAATCAAGGTTTTGTTGCTTATTTTTCATTAAAATAAGCTATTCTGAGCTCATTTACACCTAATCCAGGCATATTTTTAACATTATTTTCTATACAAAATTCTTCCAAAAAATTCCTGAGGGGGGGTAGCGGCCGGCTGAGGGGGGGGGTAGGTCAGAGCCTGAGGGGGCCAACCCCCCTCAGCCCCCCTTTGCCCATGTCTGTGTAGGACTGCATTGACCTTCTAAAACTGAGAACACAATCGTGGTGTTATTCTCCAGTCTGCCCACCTTCAATTGCGTCATTTGAGCTGTGATTTGGACTCTCCATTTTTGTTTGTGTCGTAAGAACTTCTCCGCCGCCAAACAAAAGCCTCTATCACCACGCATGCGAATCAGTCGTCGAAGAATCTCGGAAAAGTCGGGCCGCTTATCCGGTACAGTTTCCCAACAATCACTTATCAGACTGTAAAACGATCTTGAGTCCGTATGCTGCTAATTCTCTACCGCTAGATAGACGTACCTTTTCAGCACTTGTGGGCAGGATTCGGGTATGGTTAGTTTAACGCCCTGATCAACGATCATGGTGGCGATTCGAAATTCGTTTAGATCCTTAAAAGGCACTTCTCTTGTGAGCAGCTCCCACAGAACTACTGCATAGCTCCAGACGTCAGTTGCTCCTGTGATTTTCTCCCGCTGACTAATCATTTCTGGGCTGAAATCATACAGGGTGTAGAAGAGAAGGGGTCTGGGTTCTAAAAAACACTGTCCCTGAAATAATTGAACTTTAGCTTAAAACAATCAGGCACTTAACGCCGTTTATGGTACCGGCACCTTCCGACACCATATAAGGTGCCGGTATCATATTATGGCACCGGTACCTAAGTAGTGGTACCATATAGTACGAAATCTGGTCAGAGTGGTACCATATGGTACCGGTACATCTGGTCAGGTGGTACTATATGGTACGAAATCTGGTCAGAATTGTTTCTCACCATATTTTGCCTGTACTAAGTGAGTGGTACCATTTGGTACGAAATCTGGTCAGAGTGGTACCATATGGTACCGTACCAAGTAGTGGTACTATAGTACGAAATCTGGTCAGAGTGGTACCATATGGTACCAATTCTGGTCGTAGTGGTACCATATGGTACGAAATCTGGTCAGAGTGGTACCATATGGTACCGGTACCTAAGTAGTGGAATACCATATAGTACGAAATCTGGTCAGAGTGGTACCATATGGTACCGGTATCTGGTCACAGTGGTACCATCTGGTACGAAATCTGGTCAGAGGGGGTGGTACCATATGGTACGAAATCTGGTCAGAGTGGTACCATATCGGTACGAAACGGGGGGGTACCATATGGTACGAAATCTAGTCAGAGTGGTACCATATGGTTACCGGTACCTGAAGTAGTGGTACCATATGGTACGAATTTAGGGAGTAGTGGTACCTTTTGGTTGTTTTTTTGTAGTGGTGCACCATGGTACGAAATCTGGTCAGAGTGTTTCCATAGGGTTGGGTGGTCGGGGTGGTACCATATTGTACCGGTACCTAAGTCTGGTTAGTGGTACCATATGGTACCAGTACTAAAATGGTCTTTTCAGAGTGGTCTGGTACGAAATCTGGTCAGGTTTGTGAGTGGTACTATATGGTACGAAATCTGGTCAGAGTGGTACCATATGGTACCGGTACCTAAGTAGTGGTACTATATGGTACGAAATGTGGGGTTTTCATATGGTACTGGTATACCTAAGAGTGGTACCATATGGTACGAAATCTGGTCAGAGTGGTACCATATGGTACGAAATCTAGTCAGAGTGGTACCATATGGTACCGGTACCAAAGGAAAGGAGACGGAGAGGGACCACAGGTACCGAGTAAATCTGGTGAGTGGTACCATATGGTACGAAATCTGGTCAGAGTGGTACCATATGGTACGGGTACCAAGTAGTGGTACCATATGGTACGAAATCTGGTCAGAGTGGTACCATATGGTACCGGTTTCATATAGGTAAGGACGTGGGAGTGGTACCTTGGGTGGTAAGTAGTGGTACCATATGGTACGAAATCTGGTCAGAGTGGTACCATATGGTCACGAAATTCCTGGTCAGAGTGGTACCATATGGTACCGGTACCTAAGTAGTGGTACCATATGGTACGAAATCTGGTCAGAGTGGTACCATATGGTACGAAATCTGGTCAGAGTGGTACCATATGGTACGAAATCTGGTCAGAGTGGTCCCATATGGTACCGGGGGTACCTAAGTAGTAGTACCATATGGTACCGGTACCTAAGTAGTGGTACCATATGGTACCGGTACCTAAGTGGTGGTACCATATAGTACGAAATCTAGTCAGAGTGGTACCATATGGTACCGGTATACCTAAATTAGTGGTACCATATGGTACGAAATCTGGTCAGAGTGGTACCATATGGTACGAAATCTGGTCAGAGTGGTACCATATGGTACGAAATCTGGTCAGAGTGGTACCATATGGTACCGGTACCTAAGTAGTGGTACCATATGGTACCGGTACCTAAGTAGTGGTACCATATGGTACCGGTACCTAAGTAGTGGTACCATATGGTACGAAATCTGGTCAGAGTGGTACCATATGGAACCGGAACCTAATTAGTGGTACCATATGGTACGAAATCTGGTCAGAGTGGTACCATATGGTACGAAATCTGGTCAGAGTGGTACCATATGGTACCGGTACCTAAGTAGTGGTACCATATAGTACGAAATCTGGTCAGAGTGGTACCATATGGTACGAAATCTGGTCAGAGTGGTACCATATGGTACGAAATCTGGTCGGAGTGGTACCATATGGTACCGGTACCTAAGTAGTGGTACCATATGGTACGGAATCTGGTCAGAGTGGTACCATATGGTACCGGTACCTAAGTAGTGGTACCATATGGTACGAAATCTGGTCAGAGTGGTACCATATGGTACCGGTACACTAAGTAGTGGTACCATATGGTACGAAATCTGGTCAGAGTGGTACCATATGGTACGAAATCTGGTCAGAGTGGTACCATATGGTACGAAATCTGGTCAGAGTGGTACCATATGGTACCGGTACCTAAGTAGTAGTACCATATGGTACCGGTACCTAAGTAGTGGTACCATATGGTACCGGTACCTAAGTAGTGGTACCATATGGTACGAAATCTGGTCAGAGTGGTACCATATGGTACCGGTACCTAAGTAGTGGTACCATATGGTACGAAATCTGGCGGTCAGAGTGGTACCATATGGTACGAAATCTAGTCAGAGTGGTACCATATGGTACGAAATCTGGTCAGAGTGGTACCATATGGTACCGGTACCTAAGTAGTGGTACCATATGGTACGAAATCTGGTCAGAGTGGTACCATATGGTACCTAAGTAGTGGTACCATATGGTACGAAATCTGGTCAGAGTGGTACCATATGGTACGAAATCTGGTCAGAGTGGTACCATATGGTACGAAATCTGGTCAGAGTGGTACCATATGGTCACCGGTACCTAAAAGTAGTAGTACCATATGGTACCGGTACCTAAGTAGTGGTACCATATGGTACCGGTACCTAAGTAGTAGTACCATATGGTACCGGTACCTAAGTAGTGGTACCATATGGTACCGGTACCTAAGTAGTGGTACCATATGGTACGAAATCTGGTCAGAGTGGTACCATATGGTACCGGTACCTAAGTAGTGGTACCATATGGTACGAAATCTGGTCAGAGTGGTACCATATGGTACCGGTACCTAAGTAGTGGTACCATATGGTACGAAATCTGGTCAGAGTGGTACCATATGGTACGAAATCTGGTCAGAGTGGTACCATATGGTACGAAATCTGGTCAGAGTGGTACCATATGGTACCGGTACCTAAGTAGTAGTACCATATGGTACCGGTACCTAAGTAGTGGTACCATATGGTACCGGTACCTAAGTAGTGGTACCATATGGTACGAAATCTGGTCAGAGTGGTACCATATGGTACCGGTACCTAAGTAGTGGTACCATATGGTACGAAATCTGGTCAGAGTGGTACCATATGGTACCGGTACCTAAGTAGTGGTACCATATGGTACGAAATCTGGTCAGAGTGGTACCATATGGTACGAAATCTGGTCAGAGTGGTACCATATGGTACGAAATCTGGTCAGAGTGGTACCATATGGTACCGGTACCTAAGTAGTGGTACCATATGGTACGAAATCTGGTCAGAGTGGTACCATATGGTACCGGTACCTAAGTAGTGGTACCATATGGTACGAAAACTGGTCAGAGTGGTACCATATGGTACCGGTACCTAAGTAGTGGTACCATATGGTACGAAATCTGGTCAGAGTGGTACCATATGGTACCGGTACCCATACATGGGCCGGAAAAATCCGGAGGGGGGGGGTGGGGGGGTTGAGACCTCGGGGGGGGGGGGGGGTCCCCACCCCGAAAAAAAGGCCAAAAAACGCCTATTTTGCCTTAAATAAGCGAAAATTTCTCCCTCCGGGAGGGGGGGGGGGGGGGGGGGTTAGCCGGCGAGGGGGGGGTATGGCGTAGGTGTGGACGGCCGAGGGGGGGTATGGCCGGCCGTGGGGGGGGGGTTTTACCCCCCCCTTACCCCCCCCCCGGCCCATGGATGCCGGTACCTAAGTAGTGGTACCATATGGTACGAAATCTGGTCAGAGTGGTACCATATGGTACCGGTACCTAAGTAGTGGTACCATATGGTACGAAATCTGGTCAGAGTGGTACCATATGGTACCGGTACCTAAGTAGTGGTACCATATGGTACGAAATCTGGTCAGAGTGGTACCATATGGTACCGGTACCTAAGTAGTGGTACCATATGGTACGAAATCTGGTCAGAGTGGTACCATATGGTACCGGTACCTAAGTAGTGGTACCATATGGTACGAAATCTGGTCAGAGTGGTACCATATGGTACCGGTACCTAAGTAGTGGTACCATATGGTACGAAATCTGGTCAGAGTGGTACCATATGGTACGAAATCTGGTCAGAGTGGTACCATATGGTACCGGTACCTAAGTAGTGGTACCATACATTATGGTACGAAATCTGGTCAGAGTGGTACCATATGGTACCGGTACCAACGCGAAGGTAGGGGTGCCATAATATGGGGACTATCCAACTTGCGCACAACCCGTTCCAGGCCTGTGGTGGCACCATAAGGTACCGGCACCATATATGGCACCACTCTGTTCAGATTTCGTACCATATATGGTAGTGGTAGCATACATGGCACCGTCAGCATATATGGTACCGGCACCCATGGCCATGGGTATGGCTACATACAGTAGTGCACAAAAAAATGTCCTCTCCACTTTTTCGGGTTCACTAAAATCACTCTTTTTCACTCAATTCTCAACGAATTTAAACCAAATTTTCGGGGTAGGTGCCCAATTAGTATGGCTACTTGAGTTGCAGTTTCGGCGCAAAAATTCAAATTTTGGCGGGAAATTTAAACGAAAATGCGAAAATCATATGGTCTCATAAAAACGGCTCTTACTCAGGAAATACAAACGCTACGCCCGTGAAATCACGGCCGCTTATAGAACCAATATAGTGCAATTTTATGTAGAAGTTTCAACTCCCTCGCTCAAAGTACGCGCGAGAATCGGATTTTCAAATTTGGCAAAAAATCGGGATTTATCATCATTTCCAAAGCTAACAGTTTGAGGTTCACTAAAATTGCCCGTTTTCAGTCAATTCGCTGCCAATCTGAACCAAACTTGCAGAGTACGTGCCCAATGGGTCTAGCCAACTCTGCTAGAATTTCGGCGCGAAAATTCAAATTTTGGCGGGAAATTTAAACGAATATGTGAATATCATGAAATGGTCTCATACAAACGGCTCTTACTCAAGAAATACAAAAGCTATTCTGGTGAAATCATGGCCACTTATAGAGCCAACATAGTGCAGTTTTATGTAGAAGTTTCAAAACCCTAGCTCAAAGTACGCGCGAGAATCCGATTTTCAAAGTTGGCAGGAAATCGGGATTTATCCATTTCCAAAGCTAACAGTTTGAGGCCCGTTTTCAGTGAATTCTCTGCCAATCTGAACCAAATTTGCAGAATAGGTGCCCAATGGGTCTGGCTAACTCTGCTAAAATTTTGGCGCGAAAATTCCAATTTTGGCGGGAAATTTAAACTACAAAGTATCCTGCAAAAATTGTTCCTACTAATGTTTAAATTTTCCGCCAAAATTTGAATTTTCGCGCCGAAATTTTTGCAGAGTTATCCAGACCCATTGGGCACGTACTCTGCAAATTTGGTTCAGATTGGCAGAGAATTGACTGAAAACGGGCAATTTTAGTGAACTTCAAAATGTTAGCTTTGGGAATGGATAAATCCCAATTTTTTGCCAACTTTGAAAATCGGATTCTCGCGCGTACTTCGAGCGAGGGTTTTGAAACTTCTACATAAAACTGCACTACGTTGGGTCTATAAGCGGCCGTGATTTCACCAGAATAGCTTTTGTATTTCTTGAGTAAGAGCCGTTTTTATGAGACCATTGTATGATATTCTTATATTCGTTTAAATTTCCCGCCAAAATTTGAATTTTCGCGCCCAAATTCTAGCAGAGTTAGCCAGACCCATTGGGCACGTACTCTGCAAATTTGGTTCAGATTGGCAGAGAATTGACTGAAAACGGGCAATTTTAGTGAACTTCAAAATGTTAGCTTTGGGAATGGATAAATCCCAATTTTTTGCCAACTTTGAAAATCGGATTCTCGCACGTACTTTGAGCGAGGGTTTTGAAACTTCTACATAAAATTGCACTATATTGGGTCTATAAGCGGCCGTGATTTCAGGGGCGTAGCTTTTGTATTTCTTGAGTAAGAGCCGTTTTTATGAGACCATATGATTTTCGTATTTTCGTTTAAATTTCCGGCCAAAATTAGAATTTTCGCGCCGAAACTGTAACACAAGTAGCCGGACTAATTGGGCACCTACCCTGAAAATTTGGTTCAAATTCGTTGGGAATTGAGTGAAAAACAGTTATTTTTGTGAACCCGAAAAAGTGGAGAGGACATTTTTTTGTGCACTACTGTATACGGTGCCGGTACCATCACAGTCGCCGAACGTGGGGTAACATTTATAAGGTACCACTACCCTAGCTAGGTACCGGTACCATAAACGCGTTAAGTGCCTGACTATAAAACGCGCTTAAAAGGCGTTTGGCAACCGAATTCGGATTTTCTGCTGACATTTAAGGCAAAGCCTTCATATCGAATAAATAAAACGTGGCCAAAACGCATTTCCAGGCGTTTCGAAGCTTTTTAGAAGTTGTAGTACCCCTCTAATTCGGCTTCAAAACTGTATAAAGATAGTCGGATATGGACACTTACGACATCCACGGCACAGTTCCGGCCATAGTAACTTGGCTGGTAGTTTTGGTGATTGGCTTGGAAGTTCCGAAGTCGCATAGCTTGCATACATCGTCTCTACAGATCACAACGTTTTTGGACTTGAGGTCTCGGTGCAGTAAGGGGATAGGAGCGCACTCGTGTAAATAATGCACGCCTAAATGTACAGACTAGATAAGAAAGGCTTCTGGAGTTACGTGTAGCTTACCATGAGCAATATCGACCGCCCATGCCAATATCTGTTCAAACCTGAGGTCGGGATTTTGAGCACTGGCTAAGTAATGGTAAAGTGAACCTTTCTCGGCAAATTCTGAAAACTATTTTAGACGTTTAGTCTAAATCGACTTAAAACGACCAACATAACAGACATGGGCAAAGGGGGTTGGCCCCCCTCGGGCTCTGACCTACCCCCTCAGCCGGCCGCTACTCCCTCAGGAATTTTTCGGAAGTTTGAAGGAATTTTGTATAGAAAGTTATGATAAAAATATGCCTGGATTAGGTGTAAATGAGCTCGAAATAGCTTATTTTGGCTTATTTTAATGAAAAATAAGCAAAAAACCTTGATTTTAGGCAAAAATCGGACTTTTTGACTTACCACCCCCTCAGCCGAAATACTAGCCCATGTCTGCAACATAATGTTTTGTTTAGTGATGTAAACGAGTTAGAAATACCGAGTTTCATACTATACCAAGTTTTCCGAGTCTTGCTGAGAATCATAACGACTACTGTAAATAGCAATGAATTTCATTGCTTACTGTTCATTTTCAGTCTTTCCTGTCTTCTTTTTGCGCAGTTTTGTCGTTCTTATCGCCTCTACTATTTATTATTCAAAAGATTAAAACTGAAAGTATTGGCGAGTCAACTCGGTTCGATTCCGGGTGCTAGCCCAGATGGCTCGAAAATTTTTCTGTACCTCCCACAAGTATTCCCAGTGAAAGGTTGTTTAGCCAGGCCGGAAGCGTTTACGATAACAAACGTAACCGGATTTAGAGGAGGGAAGCAGAACAGTTGCTGTTCGTTAAGAACAGTCTGATTTTATTGGATTTTCAATGTTAAGCTTTGTTAGTGAAGTCAGAGAGCAGTAGAGAGAGAAGTTATCCGGATAAGTAAAAGAACTGCTTTTATATGCAATCAGCACTGTTTCCTTATAATTTACAAGCTATTTTAGGATAATCTACACAAACTCGTTAACTAGGTATTTTCAAACCGAGCCTCGATTAGGGATGGGACCGGTATACGGCATTATACGGTATTTTTGGCTATACGGTATTAAACGGTATACGGTATTTTTATACCGTATAATACCGTATAGTTGTTAAAACTGAATCAACAAGATTCATGTCATTTTCGCTGTTTTAAAGGTGGCAGTACTGTTTTTTTTGGTTTTGTAAGCCATGTTAGCGGTTAGAAAAACATAAAAATCTACGTTTATGGCAATTTTTTGACTTCCTAGAAATGGAAAATGTGATATTAGAAGTACTTGTAAAACGCTGAGAAACCTGCAATTTTGCTTTTGAATAAAATCAACGTATTTTTGGTTAGCATTTCACCAAGTTGAAGTGAAGCGAATCTGTCCAACCAAAATACAGTCAACATCATAGTCTTATTTACAACAGGCATAATTCAAATAAATTCAGTACATTGTCGGCTCAGATTCAAATCTTTAAATAAACAGACAGTACTACTACTAGTAGGCAGATAAAACAGATCACAATCAAAAATAGCCGTGAAACGTCGACCACAAAAAATAACTTATGTTTTTACCAGAACTTGGCCATATACTAGCGTAACTGGGTGTTTCAAAGCGTTTGCAGCATACTATACAGTATTATACGGTATCGAAAATGCTATACGGTATACGGTATTTTTATACCGGTCCCATCCCTAGCCTCGATTACGTTGCCGAGTTATTTCGAGTAGAACCGAGCCTCGTTTACATCACTAGACTCGTGTTCGCATTTTTTTGTTCGTGTGCGGACTTGCTCACAAAGCAGGCGAACAAAAAAGTCGAGTGTTCGGGTGACTTCGAACCAGCCAATACAGCTTACCTGTGACAATACAAAAATCTGGATGGGTAGTGCAGACTCCATAAAAGCGAATGATATTGCGATGTCGAATGGACGCCAGTATGTTGGCCTAAAAAATCAAACTTTGCTTAGATGCAACGCATACATGGGCCGGAAAAATCCGGAGGGGGGTAGGGGGGTTGCAGACCTCGGGGGGGGGGGGTCCCCCCCCCCCCCCCCCAAAAAAGGCAAAAAAACGCATATTTTGCCTTAAATAAGCGAAAATTTACTCCCTCCGGGAGGGGGTGGGTGGGGGGGGGTATGGCCGGCCGAGGGGTATACCCCCTTACCCCCGGCCCATGTATGATGCAACGCCAACAGAAAACCCATTGACAGTCCCAATATGGAATAGCTGCCCTTCTTTCTATCTAATCAATGAGTGAGTATAAAATGTCTACCTCTTTCTCCAGTACGAACAACCGTTTGACGGCTACAATTTTGCGTCTGGACTTCCAGAGCGCTCGGTAGACCGAGCCGTATCCGCCCGTACTCAGCTGTTCGTAAAAGTCCAGGTCTTCCCGCTTCACTTCCGGCAGACACTCGCATGGCTCCTCTCCCTCCTCCTCCGCCGTTCTTTTCGTCTAGAGCAGTTAGTTACGTAGTGCATACAATAATACATGTACTAGGGCTTTGGGTTTACCCCTGCTGGAAAGGCCAAATCCCTATCACCCTCCCCCCGAGACGGGTTAAGGGACCCCCGACCCAAAAATACATACAAGTACTAGTAGTCAGACATGGGTTGGCATTTCGGCTGAGGGAGGGGGTAGAATTTTTAATCCCTAAGGGGGGCTGAGGGGGGTAGGAGTGCCTGAGGGGGGCTGAGGGGGTGGTAAGCCAAAAAGTCCGGTTTTTGGCAAATAAAATCAAGGTTTTTGGCATATTTTTCATTAAAATAAGCTTTTTTGAGCTCATTTACACCTAATCCGGCCATATTTTTATCATAATTTTCTATACAAAATTCTTCCAAAAAATTCCTGAGGGGGTAGCGGCCGGCTGAGGGGGTAGGTCAGAGCCTGATGGAGGCCAACACCCCTCAGCCCCCCCTTTACCCATGTCTGCTAGTAGTGGCTACAGTACTAAAAAAACTGGCTCAGAAATCACTAATTTTTAGCATAAAATTCACTTGAAAAGCCTTTGAAAACCGAATTTGGCGTTTCCACTGCTGATATTTAAGAAAAATCGCCGTTTTTGGAAGCCCTTTTTGTCATTTTTCGCTTGTTTCTATCGTCCTTACGAAAAAAACGTGCTAAAAACGCATTTCCAGGCGTTTCGGAGCTTTTTGAAATTTGGGACCCCCCTCTGGGTGAAACCCCCCTCGACCCCCCATCTGAGGAAAAACCCGCCTACCCTCCTCCCCGAGGTCGGCCCGGAGCTGTTACATGTATGACCGGTACCTAGGTTAGTGGCACCATATATGCATACATGTAACAGCTCCGGGCCGACCTGGGGGAGGAGGGTAGGGGGTTTTTTCCTCAGATGGGGGCTCGAGGGGGTTTCGTCCAGAGGGGGGTCTAAAATTTCAAAAAGCTCCAGAACGCCTAGAAATGTCTTTTTAGCACGGTTTTTTTTTCAGTAAGCACGCTAAAAATCGCTATTTTAAGCTGCCAAATAGCGTTTTAGACCTAAAAACAAGCAAAAAATGACAAAAAGCGCTTCCAAAAACACCGATTTCTCTTAAATATCAGCAGTGGAAGCGCCGAATTCGGTTTCCAAAGGCTGTTCAAGTGAATTTTAGGCTAAAAATTAGTGATTTCTGACCCGGTTTGTTAATACTGGAGCCACTACTAGTACTTGTATTTTTTGGTCGGGGGGGGGGGTCCCTAAACGTGTCTCGGGGGGGGGGGGGGTGAGGGGGGTTGGCCTTTCCAGCAAGCGGTAACCCCCTCGTACATATATGGTACTCCCAGACACGTTTAGGGAGTGTGGTGGATCCATATATGGATACCGGCGCAAACCATTTGGCACATACGGTACAGCCGATAACATATAATGGAACCACTACAACCCCGAACGTGGCTGGGAGTACCATATGGCACCACTAACCTACGTACCGGTACTCAGACATGGGCAAAGGGTAGCTGAGAGCGGTTGACCCCTCAGACAGACTCTGACCCAACCCCCCTCCGGTCGCCGCTACCCCCAGGAACTTTTATGAAGAATGTTGCATTGAAAATTATGATAAAAACATGGTAGATCAGGTGTAAATGAGCTATTTTCACCTATTTTAGCGAAAAACTAAGCCTAAAACCTTGATCTCAGCAAAAATAATTCCATGCGCTCACTCCTCTTCAGAAGCTGCTGCCCCCTCAGCATTCGGCAAGTTACACCCCTCAGCCGAAATACTAGCCCATGTCTGCCGGTACCATCATAGAATAGTACAAAAACGGCGTTAAGTAGCCACGTGCCGGACTTTTCCACTTAGTATCCCAGGGGATATAACACGGAAAATCACGTTTCTCAGTGAAAACATTGTCGCCGGTTAATATCCCAGGGATATTAACTGGACAAAGCCATGGGATATTAACTGGAAACGGCATGGGATATTAACCGGAACAATGTTTTATCATAGATACAGTATGCGTGTGTAAAGGAAGTTATTACAAATTTGACATAAACATTGCCGTCAAGTAATATCCCATGGGATATAAAGCGGAATAAGGGTCCATGTAATATCCCAGTGGGTTATTAAGTGGGGTGGGATACTAAGTGGAAATCTCCGGTACTCAGACAGTCGTCCCTTCCCTACACTTTAGCAACTTGTTTGTTTTCTTATGTCACTTACCATTTCTTCTTCTTCTTAGCATAGACCTTATTTAATATCTTTCTCCATCCATCGCAAAGCAAATTGAAAACCGTATTTCTTCTGACGTATCTCAATGAATGAAGCTCCGTGCCTTTTTTTATTTATTACTCAGTCAGAGAAGCTACACAGGTCGGGGCCTTTCAGCCAAGCCTGCTCTCCTCTAACGCTGGTTCTCGTCTAAACACTCAGCTACACACACGTTTAGAACAGAGAGAAAGTCGCCTAGGCCTACACAGCAACGGTACTTAGAGTAAGATTCCTAAGTTTGAACGGGTTAACGAAATAAGCGGTTGTTAAAAACCAAGGAATTGGGCGATTGGCTTTTTGCTTATGGAAACAAAACTACATGATCACTGGAAGAGGCACTGAAGATTTGGTAAAGATCGCATGATCGGGAGAGGAGGAACGAATGTTTTTTAAAACTCGGTAAGTGTTCAAACTTAGGGACCCCCGGTGCCTAAGTTTGAGAACTAAACGGTTTGATGCCTTGCTCAATGTTTAAACGGGGTTTCAAAGTTTGAAATCTTTCTACGTTTAAAAAATAGCTTAACAAACACGCTGAAACGTTGTTTTCCAAAAAAACAACCACTTTATAAGCAGATAGCGGCATCAAAACGAAAGAACGTAATCACTAAGCGCCTGACTAATCTTTCATGTGTTCTTCGCAGAAAAACGGGTCGTCCTCATCGATCTGATCCTTGTAAAGCCTGTCAGCGCAATCAGAGCAGGTGAAAATTCTGCACTGGACGATTTTGCGACCTTATTGAACTTTGTTGTTACAATAGTACCAGGCCCGGGCAAGAGAAGTGTCATCCCACTCACAGTTACAAGAGTAACATGTGTTGCTATCACCCTCCTCAGCATCTGATTCGTCAGATGAGCTGACCGTGGCAGCTCTAGCTCCAGATTTACGCTTTCTACCATGTAGCTTCTGTTGTTTTGTAGTGTTATTCGGGGTAATTCGGCACAGGGGGGAATTCGGCACAAAATTTTTCATTGGAATATTGTGCCAGAACGAAAGAAGCTAGCTGAGTGATTATTGCTTTTTTATAAAGCTTATTATGTGAAGATGTTGTGTGCAAAATATTGGCTCTGTATCTAGAGTCAGTCTTGAGTCACAGGCAATCATTTGGCACTCGCTCAAAAAAGTCAATTTTCGAAGCTGAATAAACCTAAAACTATAAGAGCTCGGTCAGATTAAAAATCTGCGATTAGGTTGGTTTCATACAAATATCTTTCCTTGAAAATTTCACTGAAATCGGTGCAGTAGTTGTTGAGAACGAAATGGGGGCAAAATGGCACAAGTGGGCATGCCCATTTTGACATCGATTTTTTATAAAAACTTTGTTAAAAACGGTTATTTTTGCTTGGTCTATGTATTTTAAGCATCACCATGCTGATTTACACAGTAACAGGTTATTTTACGTTAATTAATTAGCTAATTAATAATTTTAATTAATTAATAAAAAATTGTTAATCAACTGCAAATTGCTTATTTTCCTGGTGAGTAAGCCTATAGCAGTGTTAATAGGATGAAAACATTGACATTTTTTACACGAAGGCTCGATTTAGCATGTTTTTGTGTATATGCAAATTACGCATTTCTTCAAGCACTGTTACACATACAAAGTAGGTTTTCTGCTTGAAGCAAAAGCTAGAAACCTTCAAAAAAGAGCTCCATCAAACTATAACGCTAGAACTCTGCCTTTTTCGATTGCCAAGCAGAAAAAAACAACTTATGTGGGGATCATTTCATCTCAACGTTTAGGAAGCTGTAAAAGCCGCTACAACTGTAGACTGCTGGCAGAAATTGTACTACAGACTTGGATTAAGTGGATCTAATCGTAGCATTCCTTAAGATGGGGGTGTTAGGCTTTAAAATCAATTTTTCCGCGTTGTGCCGAATTACCCCACCGGTGGGGCAATTCGGCACATGAATAAAATCGAAAAGTAATCGCTCGCCATTAGTTGTAGAATGGTCGGAATGGCTTCAAACCTTTTGCACAGCGTAACTAAGAAAAAATGAAAAATTCCGGAACGAAAACCAGCTTACTGCTGCTAAGTTGGGCCGAGATATTTTCGAAAAACTGAAAATGGTGTGCCGAATTACCCCGGCTTACCCTACTTGTTCTATGCTTCTAAAGCGCTTCTTGAAGTTGCTGCTCAGTCCACTGACGATCTTTTGGCACCTTATGTACAATTTCATACAGACGAAGCGGTGCGTTGCAGAAAAAATCTGATGCCACAGATGAAAAGAGCATAAAATGAAAACCTATTGTCCCGCCGGGTGCCTATGCTGCAACACTAATAGGGAGCTTAGCGCAAGACAATTAAAAATTTAGGTGTTCGACTAGTCACCGTTTCAGCTGCTCCTATTCCCTTACAACTGATCTTTGTTACGCAAAAGCAGAGCAGCAAATAGCCAAGACCCCACACCACCTGCGAACCTTGAATCAAGGTTATAGCTCTTACAGAAATGGAGTACAGTGGCCGGGACCTTCCAGTGTTCAAACTTAGGCACCTGTTCAAACATAGGAATCTTACTCTACACTACACCGACTGCACTGAGCACGAGCAGTACACAAACAAAAAACTAAAATTAAAAGAAAGGGTAATATCGAATGGCAATTCGGTTTCTTCTAGCCGTCTAACCGTTCTAACCGTTCTAGCCGTTCGCACCGGCAGGTAACGCTGTGGGCGCTGAATTTTGTGCAATTGGCAGAACGTTTTCAGGCTGTGATACTTCTTCAATATGCTTTGTGCTTTCAATCACATCTCTTCTGGCCAACTCCGAATCGCCATGCCGAAATATTATCCCGAGTATCGCCCAATTCACTTTGGAAATCAATTAAACTGACGATTTCCCTTCTAATTGTACCGATTTCAGCTCTTCAAGCTGTGATGCTTCTTCGATACACCCTGAGCGAGCAGCCACTCATATATGTGCTGGCCAACTCAGAATCGCCATGCTATCCGGAGAATCGGCCGATTCAGGTGTGGAAATTGGTAAAACTGACGATTTTCCTTCCGATTGCATCGATTTCAACTCTTTCAGCTGTGTTGCTTCTTCAATATGCCTTGCGCTTTCACTCGCATTTCTTTTGGCCAACTCCAAATCGCCATACCGAAATACTATCCCAAGAATCGGCCGATTCACTTGTGGAAATCAATTAAATTGACGATTTTCCTTCAGATTGCAACGATTTCAGCTCTACAAACTGTCAATGCGCTTTGTGCTTTCACTCACATCTCTACTGGCCAATTCCGAATCGCCATGCCGAAATACTATCCCAAGAATTGGTCGATTCATTTGTGGAATTCAATTAAATTGACGATTTCCCTTCAGATTGCAACTACTTCAGCTCTTCAAGCTGTCAATGCGCTTTGTGCTTTCAATCACATCTCTTCTGGCCAACTCCGAATCGCCATGCCGAAATACTATCCCAAGAATTGGTCGATTCATTTGTGGAATTCAATTAAATTGACGATTTCCCTTCAGATTGCAACTACTTCAGCTCTTCAAGCTGTCAATGCGCTTTGTGCTTTCAATCACATCTCTTCTGGCCAACTCCGAATCGCCATGCCGAAATATTATCCCGAGAATCGCCCAATTCACTTTGGAAATCAATTAAACTGACGATTTCCCTTCTAATTGTACCGATTTCAGTTCTTCAAGCTGTGATGCTTCTTCGATATGCCTGAGCAGCCACTCATTATGTTCCGGCCAACTCAGAATCGCCATGCCGAAATACTATCCCAAGAATCGGCCATACATGGGCCGGAAAAATCCGGAGGGGGGGTGGGGGGGGTTGAGACCTCGGGGAGGTCCCCACCCCGAAAAAAGGCCAAAAAACGCCTATTTTGCCTTAAATAAGCGAAAATTTCCTCCCTTCGGGAGGGGGGTATGGCCGGCCGAGGGGGGTATGGCCGACCGAGGGGGAGGGGTATACCCCCCTTTACCCCCCCGGCCCATGTATGGATCGGCCGATTCGGCTGTGGAAATCACTGAAACTAACGGTTTCCCTTCTGATTGTAACGATTTCAACTCTTCAAGCTGTGATGCTTCTTCAATGTGCTTTGTGATTTTACTCACATTTCTTCTGGCCATCTCCGAATCGCCATGCCGAAATACTATCCCAAGAATCGGCCGATTCGGCTGTGGAAAACAATTAAGCTGATGGTTTCCCTTCTGATTGTAACGATTTCATCTCTTGTAGCTGCGTACTTCTTCGATACGCCCTGAGCAGCCACTCACATTTCCCTCCCAATTCGTATACCTTGAATTTTTTACCCCTCCATTTTTTCTGTCCTTGGAAATTTTGGGCTATGAAATTGTTTGGGGTGTTCTGTCTTTAATTCCTGGCTTTTTCCGGCAAAAAAATTTTAGCCTGGACTAAAAAGCACTCCAAAAATACGGGGTGCACAAAATTTCAAACAAAAATATTTTAGGGGAAGAATTCTAAGGGCATGACATTTTATGAAGGCAAATATAAGCACACTGAAAAACACAAGGCGCAAAAAATTTCGGACCAAAAATATGGGGGTAAAGAATTTTTGGGGGTACAAATTTTAAAGGGGTACATTTTGGGGGCAAAGAAAGCACTCGAAAGAATACAGGGTGCAAAAGTCATCCTGAAAAATACAGGGCGGAAGTATTGAAGAAGTGGGCAATTTGAAGGAAAATCGTCAGTTTCGGCAATTTCCACAACCAAGTCACGTCTTCGTCATGAGTAGTTTACGCTATCCCGTGTGTCTCGCCGGCTCCGGCATCTGTGAGAGCGGTTGTTTGTGGGTTCGAAACCGGTCGAAGCGACTGGGAGTATGTAGCCGACGCAAAGCCCAACACAGGCCGCCGAAAGCCAGTGATAGCTAATAGGTAAATGGGAACCAACCGAACCGGCGCTGCCGTTGCACCGAATAGCAGCAAAGGGCAGGGTTGCCCAATTGAAAGGCTCTGAAAAGAGCGCGGTCTGTCCTGAGCTGTTCAAAAGGACAGTGGAACTAAAAACCAAAACGGAACAAACAAAAGCGAATCGGCCGATTCTCTCCCAGATGACGCTCGATTTAGCGAATCAGAACTGACCAGAACATGTAAATGGTAAACGGCTAGTAGGCAAATGGAGTCCGAACCGGCGCTACCGTTGCACGCAGCAAGGGGAGGGTTGTTTGTAGACAGGGCTGCCCCATTGAAGGGCTCTGAAAAGAGCGAGGGGTGTCCTGAGCTGTCCGAAAGGATGGTAGAACTCATAAACAAACAAACAAACGAACGAACAAACAAACAAACAACACAGTTTTAGAAGTCAACTATACAGTTTAAGGCACTTACGAAAAAAGATTACTACAAACAGCACCTATTCGGCACTCACTTACTCAAGTTGTAATTTCCGATGTTTTCGATAAGACACATACGTACAGTAGTATAGTAGAGGGTAAGGTCTGCTAAACGTAATATTATCTTGGGATAGTATTTCGGCATGGCGATTCGGAATTGGCCAGTAGAGATGTGAGTGAAAGCACAAAGCGCATTGACAGTTTGAGGAGCTGAAATCGTTGGAATCTGAAGGAAAATCGTCAATTTAATTGATTTCCACAAGTGAATCGGCCGATTCTTGGGATAGTATTTCGGTATGGCGATTCGGAGTTGGCCAAAAGAAATGCGAGTGAAAGCGCAAGGCATATTGAAGAAGCAACACAGCTGAAAGAGTTGAAATCGATGCAATCGGAAGGAAAATCGTCAGTTTTACCAATTTCCACACCTGAATCGGCCGATTCTCCGGATAGCATGGCGATTCTGAGTTGGCCAGCACATATATGAGTGGCTGCTCGCTCAGGGTGTATCGAAGAAGCATCACAGCTTGAAGAGCTGAAATCGGTACAATTAGAAGGGAAAACCTCAGTTTAATTGATTTCCAAAGTGAATTGGGCGATACTCGGGATAATATTTCGGCATGGCGATTCGGAGTTGGCCAGAAGAGATGTGATTGAAAGCACAAAGCATATTGAAGAAGTATCACAGCCTGAAAACGTTCTGCCAATTGCACAAAATTCAGCGCCCACAGCGTTACCTGCCGGTGCGAACGGCCAGAACGGTTAGAACGGTTAGACGGCTAGAAGAAACCGAATTGCCATATCGAATGGGCGCAAAGGTAATCGGCGCAAAGCGCAGGGAGATGATAATCGCTGGAATGGAACGCTGGAATGGAATGGAACGGCCATGATAATCGCTGGAATGGAACGGGAATCACTGGAACGGCAAATTAGACCGTCAAAACACTTTAAACGCATCCTGCAACTATTTACGAGATTATATGCGTCTGGAACCACCTACGCGCAACATAATACCGTATGGAAGCTTTCTCAGCTCTGGTTGTTTCCTGTCTATTCGGACGTAAAAAGTTTTTTCTTCTTAAAAAATCATGGACATCAATAGCAAACGGGATTGCAATGCAACACAGTTGTTTAAACAGAGCAGAGCCTAGTCTCAGATAATAGTTCATCATAAGGTTTCCATACTTTTCCGCACAAAAAATATCGAAAATTTCAATGCGAAATATCGCGATACCGACATCGATATTGGAAAAACGGTCGATATATCGAGTTTTCTGGAAAAAGGGTCAATATCGATTTATCGTCAGAAGCCTAATATTTCGGAGCTGTGCCCTGACTGCAACCTTGAGCGGTACACTACCAGCCCTGACTGTGCAACCAGACCCACGCTTCTGACGGTACAGGATCTATGGACCAACCCAATCGCCTCTGCCGCTTTCTTGGGGATATATGTAGCTGCATGCGGCTATTAACAACAACAACAACAACAACAACAACAACAACTAACAAACAGCCCTAATATTCCCTATGCAGTTATCTTATTTAATTAATCCTGAAAACTTGAGTCAAATCGATAATACAAAATGATCGAGAATGAATCGTTTGAGTAAAGTTCGAAGAACGGGTGGACATTTTTGGCCCATACTGTATGCAAAGAGTGTGCCAAAAAATAACCGAGCAGATTTTTACTGGTGAAGTTACCTTGTTTGTGTTGTCATGGAATTTTAATTCTTGTTCATTGCCAAAATCTATTCTGGTTTTGAGGACAAATTCTCTGGAGCTACATAAAGCATGGTATAAATAAGAAAAATTTCACCGATCTTTGAAGAATTTATTTGCCTTTCATTCAAAAAACATTGATTCAAATCAGATAGATGGTTGAGCTGTATGATTGAGGTTAACAGTTGCTTCATTAAATATCTGCTCGATTGTTTTTTAGAACGCCCTGTACATGGTACCACTACTCCAAGTACTAGTAACATCATAACTACGTATACCAGTCAGGCACTTAACGCCGTTTATGGTGCTGGCACCATATAAGGTGCCGGTATCATACACAGTAGTGCACAAAAAAATGTCCTCTCCACTTTTTTGGGTTCACTAAAATTAGTGATGTAAAATTATGGAATTTGAATTTCAATTCAATTACAATTAAATTATGGTCTCCGTTTTTAATTTCAATTAAATTAAATTAAATTAATTGAAATAGTTTTCCATTATTTTCAATTACAATTATATTTTCAATTAAATTATGGAACCTCAGAAAATTTCAATTATGTAATTTTTTTCAATTATTTTTTCAATTTTTTGAAATTTGTTGTATTTTTGCCGTCAAAAGACAGTGACAGTGACCCAGGACTTAGAAGAGCTCAGACACACCTGGTTAGCTTGCTGCCCAACCAGGCGAGAAAATTTTAAAAAGTTGCATTTTGAAAACGCATAACATGGCATTATGTGGGAAATTTACAGAGTAGTTCATTATTATATATCAGTACATAATCTAAAGGTTTTCAGCATTTTTGAGAAACATCACTTCCTAGGTATCATCGCCAAAAAGGGGCTGTAAACCCACCTTACATTCAAAAATCACTGCTTCAACTTTTAAGAGCTACAAAATGAAAAGCAGAGCATAAAATATTAGAAAACAAAGTGAGGTCAGTATAAAATACATAGGAGACAACACCTAAATAGGGTTTTGTTTGAAGTCAATAGCGCCTCTAATACTTACGCATTTCCTTACATTCACCACAGAAAATAATTGAAAATATAATTGAAATTCCAAGCGAATTTCAATTAAATTACAATTAAATTATGGCCCAACTTTTGAATTTCAATTAAATTAAATTAATTGAACTGAAATTAAAAACAGGCCAATTATGCGAATTTCAATTACAATTAAATTAATTTTTTACATCACTAACTAAAATCACTGTTTTTTACTCAACGAATTTGAACAAAATTTGGAGGGTAGGTACTCAAT
>JASANB010003799.1:0-27349 GCA_030248155.1 Sabatieria punctata
AAAGCACTTCCTGGCCACTAGAAAATGGCATGTACAATGGCCACAAATAGCGCAATTGTGCTGACTTTCTACCATGTACCGCCTAACCAGTGCTACTGATTTATACTTTTCAATCTGTACTAGTAAGTCGCCATCTTGCACTCAAGCAAGGCCAACGATGAGACCGCACCTATAGACTGTAGATCTGATTAAGACACCGACTTTCCGTTTGCCTTGTGCACATATAGACACCTGCGTTTTTGATTGCCTGGTGCACCTTCTCAGAATGAGCTGCTCTAGCTAATCGTTCAGTTTGATAGCCTTCACCTCATCATCTCTAAGGAAACGGGTCTGATATCTGATGGTTGGTTAATTGCCAGTCAAGCTCAGGTGCCGATCCCAACGCATTGCAGCACTGTTTATGTGCTGTCGAGTGCAATGGTGAATGTGACGTCAGTTTCATTTGATCCGTTCGCATTAGTTCCCAACATTGTATGGACAATACAGGGTGCTGTGGTGGCGCCAGGAAACGCCATAGTTTTTCTTTCCATTATGCGCTATCGAGCTCTGCACAGTAGAGGCGACTACAGAGTGATTGCCGCTCAGTCGTTGGCTGACTTTCTCAATATGACCGCCTACTTCTCTGGAGGTATCCATGAATCATTTAGTAGCCAGTACTTCAACTGAAATTTCTATCAGGTGACAAAGGCTATACATGTAGTTTAGTTGTAAGACTAATAAATTAGAAGGCTATGTCAGTTGAACCACAGTGAGACTTTTGAAGATTCGTCCTCCAGTACATTTTGAGCTTCAACGTTATAGGTATCTATCGAGCTTTGGTGATGTTGCTACAACCCACGTCTGCTCTGTCACCCCGGTCTTGCACTTTTCGTCCTTATGTAGCCCTCTGGTCCTTTGCTGAGCAGTTGTCCTGTGTGATGTTGTTTGTAGTATCAGTCGATCGCGCGTTATGTGTTTCATTTCCTCTTCGCTACATTCTTTGGTCTGCTAGAGCGGCGTCTCTGTTGGTTGGCTCTGCTTACATCACCACCATATCCATAGGATTGAGTAGTTTGTGCTATATCCTATACGCAGACCCGCAACAAGTTCTGTCTGGCTACTGTTACTCTATGAGCGTGCTGGGATCTGTTCACTCAGATTTGTTTATGCGTCTGTTCAGCAATGCTTCTCCATTCTTTGCTTTGCTCAGTGTTCTGCTGTATGTTTTCGTAGGTGTGCGTTTCAAATGCGCCCAGGCAAAGGTATACAGTGCCAGTACGCCTGGTCAGATAGTTTACCAACTGAAACAGCAAAAGCGTATGACTTATACACTGATGATGAGCTGCTCCTGTACTCTATTTGTCTTAGTCATTCCTGTCAAGCTTGGCTATCTTGTATATGACTATGGCTACATTGATTTGGCAATGGTTTTCTTTGCCATTTCTAATTTTAACCCTTTGTGCAATGTCATCCTGTACCCTGTTCGACACAGTGAGATCAAAGTAGCCATGAGGGGTGTTCTCACCAGAAAGACTTTGCCAGATGATCTGCGAATGTGGAAAAATGTGTCGTAAGCGAAGTGTACTACTACACAGGAACTTAATAGTGAAAAATATCTGAGAACAATAGTTTTACCATGATTGATCTGCAGTATACCAAATCGTAAGCGAAGTATTAGACTTAATGTGGTATGTAAATCTATGTGTCTACATATGTGTTCTTCTTTAATGGCAGGAGTTGTGCACTTAGGTACATGCTCGTGTAGATTTCATTAAAATGCCGATGTGCTGTTGTCCCTTGTGAACTTTTCTGCGTACATAGATGTACCTGTAGACTTCATTAGACACAGATATGCTATTTCTCGTGGTACTAATTATAAATACAAGACAATCAGATCATAGTCCCAACTCCTAGTTTCGCTACTTGCAAACATGTCCAATCGGACTGTTGATCCTGTAGAAGTTGCTTCTTACCTCACCTGGGCAGTGCAAGGTGCTGTAACAGGTGCCGGCAATTTGGTAATTTTTTGTCAATCATGCGCTATGCGGCGCTTCGCAACAGAGCTGACTACAGAGTGGTGGGTGGACTAGCTCTGGCAGACTTTCTCAATCAAATGGCATACTTTGGAAGAGGTCATTTTGTCATTTCTCTCTATGATAGTTGGAGGAAATCGTTTCAGGTATCTATCGAACAACAGCTCGGCTACTCCCAATATCACCTGTTTCTCCGAAAACCTGTTTATTTTTACCGCATGTGTTTTTGTGGACATTCTCTGAACAGTTAGCATGTTTGATGCTGTCCATTGTTTCCTTGGATCGCTTGTTGTGCGTTCTGTTTCCTTTGAGCTACATAGGTTGGTCAGCTAAAGTTGCTGTTGCACTCACTAGTTCTGCTTATGTGATCATGCTGTGCACAGGTCTATATGCTTGGTTGGTTGTTGTCATGACCGACCCACAGATTCTCATATTAGCTGTTTGCATAAACATGCAAGCAATGGTTACAGCCATTTCTCCTCTGTTTATGAATTACTACCGTAACAGCTCTCAGCCGTTTGCGCTATTCAGTATCATTCTGTATGTCCTTGTCGTGATCCAATTCAACCGCAGCCAGAAGAAAGTCTGGAATATTAGCACGCCAAGTCAAGTGAAATTTCAAATGAAGCAACAGAACCGCATGACGTATACTTTACTGATTAGTTGTGCATGCACTTTGTTTCTGTTCCTTGCACCCTTGCAGCTGGGTTACATAGTTTATGCCAAGGGTTACATTGAGTTGGCAGCTTTATTTTAGTCAATGTCCAATATGAATCCGTTTTGCAATGTTGTCTTGTATCCGTTACGACATAAAGAAGTACGCCTGGCGGCTAAAGCTCTGCTGGTTGGAAAAACTATGCCCGATGACCTGCGGTTGTGGGATGCTAGTTTACAGAAGACCAATACTAGCAGTAAAGGCAACAATACTCGAAGGCATGATGGCGTAATGGTTTTGTAGTTGAATAGTACTTGTAGGTACTGGGTCATAGTAATCAGTCGGGCTTGTGATATAAGTGATTCTGAAACACATCAAACAAACTAAAAATTGTTTAAAAAAATTCTTAACTGAAATTTTGATTTGTGAAATAAATTAATTGAAAATAAATTCCGTGATTAAAGCGAACAATTTAGCCCGTTAATTTAATTGTAGCTTAAGTGGTTCCTCTCTGTTGTCTGTCAATGATATTTTGTTGTGTCTTTTAACGCCAACACCATGCATTAAGTGTTTTTGTTGTCTTGTTGCTACAGTAAATGTTAGAGAGTATATGTCTAACTATGGTATGACTTACGTACTTGCACAGAGCAGAAGGAGGCTTTCTCATCATTGTATCCATTAGCTATACTTAAGAACATGCAGTTCATTTGTATCCATTAGCTCTACTTAAGAACGTGCAGGTGAAAATATCCCGTAGGCAGTTCTCGTTCTCTCTTCTCTCAGGACTAGGTCCTTTATTCAAGGCTCATTCTATTTTCCCGGCTGCACTAGACAATGGTTTCCCCGTTAGCTTCTAATGTCAGTAACTTGACATCTGCTGATACAGGATTCCATTTTATACCCATTTACATAGTTTGGATCTGTGAATTTGTCACTATCGGTCTAGGAAACCTTATTATATGTGCAGCAATAGTTCGATTTGAAGCGCTACGGTCCCGTAAAGAATATCTAGCTATTCTGGGACTTAGTTCTGCTGATTTCGCATGTCTTAGTGCCTACTTGGGAGCAGGTGCAATATTATATCTTAACAATTTCCATTTATATTTTTACGTATACTGTTCTTTTAGCTGTTCACCGCTTGTTGGTCATTCACCACAATCAGTTTTCAAGTCTACTATCAACTTTTCAATGCCAACTGTTGCCTCATATGATTATCTGGATGTACAGGTACAGCTCCATTTTTCTGCCCTCCATGTACATTCTAGTGTCCGTGGATCGTCTTGCGTCTGTTTGTTGTCTTCTACAGTACTCATCAAGTGACACTGCTTATGTCAAACTGTCTCTCTTTATCACCTCTGCAGCAGGCACCGTTGTTACCACTGTAATATTGTTTTTATCTGCACAGACTGATCGCTTTGTTCCTGCAGTGTGTTATGACACTGATGTGATAGACAGCATAAGGCTGTACTATTATGGTATGTTTTATCGCTACAGTACGCCCGTAGGAGGCTTCATCAGCGTTTTGTTGTATGTGGCAGTGGGTGCTGTCTATTGCCACAAAGCCAATCTGTCGGTTGGCGACAACAATCAGATCGAGCAGGAAGTAGAAAAGACCAGACAAAGAAAACTGACTAAATCAATAGCATACAGTTCTTTCTTTACATTCAGCTTGGTCATTGTTCCATATACCGTTGCTTACACAGGCCATTACTATCTGCCTAAAATTCTGATCCAATTAGTGTGGATGATGCCAAATTTGAATCCATTGTGCAATCTGCTGATCTATTACAAGCGCCAACCTGAGCTGTTCGTGGCAGCTAAGGCCTTCTTTACTGGTAAACACATGCCTCAAAATCTGGCGCTCTGGAAGTTAACTTAGAACATTTTTAAGCATTTTAAAGTATGTATTCACTGGGCATGCCCATTGAGCGTATTATATAACCAGCAATAACACCGTATGATACTGTAAACACACTACTGTATGATAGCATAACGAGTATGTACGCAGAAGTTCCTCGAGTTTCTGCGCGCTGTGATTCTGTGTTTGTGTGCTGATCATCTGATTATGTTTTTTCGCTTCATAACTATTGTTAGACTATGTAATTGTGTCTGAATAAAATCGTAGTTTGTGAATCTGTTCGTTTTTCTAAATTGGTTTTTAAAAATAAGCGTTTTTAAGGGGGTTTTTGCAAAAAGAGTTGGACAACACAAGTTGGCTGAGGCCTTAAACTATTACCACTCAACCCCAATCAAAATGTCGGCTACGCCACACACACGTAGCTGCCTAAATCATAGTTTTACATGAATGTCTTCAGACTTTATCACGTTATGGGAAAGAGTTCACCTGGGACATCAAGCGTGCTCAGATGGGACGAACGCACAATGATGCCATTCGAGTTTTACTTGACATGACAGGACTTACTAGTCTGGTTTCTGTGGTTGAGTACGCTCAGGTTTACGACCAAATCCTACACTCTCTCTTTCCCGATGCACCGTTGTTGCCTGGAGCAGAGAAAATCATTAGACATCTTCATGCCCATAAGGTTCGTTATGAGTCAGCACTTTTGCCATACAGTAGGCTACAATGTATTGCATCCCCATTTGGCGACTGTGGGGTACGAATAATGTAGACCTATAGGTCTAAATAAAATAGCAGTCACTCGATTAAATTCTTCAAGGCCTCAGATGATGTACCGTAAAACTTCTAATAATATCGCTGCGCGATTATTTTTTCGTGATTGCTTTTGGGGGCGCTATTATTGGAGCGTGCGCGTTTATTATTTCAATGCTACATTGGCCATCTCAAGTATCCTCATTATTCTGAAAATTCAGGGTACTTTTGTCTTAAACACAAGCAATCTTTATTATATGAGTTTTAGTCTGACTAATGTTTGCAACCATAATCGAAGAAAAGTGTCTCATTGGAAACACGTACAAAGCGCTGATAGTAGTGCGCGTGGGAGCGCTATTATTAGAAGGGCGCTACTATTAGAGCGGAGCGTAACCCGATTATATTTTGAAGTTTTACGGTACATTGTTTGTTTAGCCCAAACGCGCATTTCAGATTCCGATTGCCATTTGTACCGGTTCCAGCGCAACAACGTTCGGTTTGAAAACGACAAAGCATAAAGATTTGGTGAATCTGTTCCACCACGTGGTCACCATCGGCACGGAACCTGAAATAAAACTGGGAAAACCGGCTCCCGACTGTTTCTTGGTCTGCGCAGCAAGGTTCAACCCGGTATCAGCGGACCCCGGCGAGATTCTTGTATTCGAGGACGCCCCGAACGGGGTCGAAGCAGCTCTGGCGGCCGGCATGCAAGTTGTGATGGTGCCGGACCCCAGAGTTGGTCAAGAACACAGAGACAAAGCTACTTCATGTCTGGAGTCTTTGGAACAATTCAAACCTGAATTATTTGGTCTACCTCCTTTTTAGGTTGTGTTCAGCTCAGTGTTAGCATTTGAGAAGGTTGTAGTCTTTTCTACGCTCTGCTGTGGTGTACGCAGGTCAGTAGCTGCTGATGAGTCTTTTTGCTTATGCATGTTTGCCTAAGTCTCAGCTGATAGCAACACTGCGTTTCGTCTATCATATAAAATACTTTGTTGCAGGCAGTAAAGTGTTCAAGCGTATAGTTGATCTGTACTTTAATGCAGCTGCTCTATATGAATGTACGTACGTACAGTAATGTGCCATGCATAGTGCACAATATAAACGTTGGTTGGCTGTACAACTACGTACGTATTAATAAATGTGATGTGTTATCTGAGAAGTTGTGGTTTTGTACAGTGTTAGACGAAAACCCTCTGTCCCCTCTTTCAGAGTACTTTAAGAATATTTCATCAAAAGTTATTTTTTAAGAAAAAAAATTTTTTCGACCCCCTTTCGAACGGGATAAGTCGCCTGAGACCCCGCTAGACCGTTCTTTTTATTTCAGATTATTGTAGCGCTATGTTTCAGCTACACGTTGGTGTAAAATATTATGGGAATCCGGGATGCTTACAGTGTGATATTTGCGTTCAAAGTGGGGAAATTTGAGGTAGAAAGATGCAAAAGCCCCAATTTTCAAGTCCCAACTCTGATTAATGCACTAGAGATTCGATTTGGAAAATTTGGTTCCATACATGGTTAAGCGAACCGATTTCCGGAGGGCTGTGTCTCTGGACTGAAGCGTCAAATTTGGAAATCCTCTACAGGTTACGTAACTTGTTAATGTACCAACTTTCAGGTTTCTGTGTCCAACTTTCAATTTTAGGGTCTGAATACCCAGACTCGATTGGTTCAGAGACTGACTCTTGAAATATCGACCATTTTATAACAAAAGTATTTTGACGGGTTGCTGGCGGAAACGACAGCAGAAATGCCATGTTTCCGTCTTTTTAGACACCGTGTCTTTTTCGCGATATCCCTTACGGACAGACCGTGTGCACCCGACAAATTATCATCACACATTTGCCCGGCCATCACACATATAACACAGCTTCATTACGCATTTGTGTCCGGTTGGCTGGCGCGCCATGCTACAGTGTAGTGTAATATTGTGTTGTGGAGGGCCGATGGAAGCGCGTGGGTGTGGGCATAGTTAGGGAGTGTAGTCTGTAAGAGCGAGACTGATGGCTTACTTGGTTGACGACAGGTGCGGCTGGGTTCCTCCCTTCATGGGACTCTATCTACTCTACTGACCTGTGGGTTCCTTGTGGGGTCCAGTCATTCGAGCATGGGCAGTGGCTGGTGGGGTCCACTGGGGTAGTGGCTGAAGCGTGGTGGTGCTGGGCTATGGCATAGATAGGTTGGGAGGCAAGACTGGGGCTTACACCAACCAGGAGTGGCGCTTCAGTGACACTGACTGGTGAGAGCTCCGGCGTCCTGCTTATAAGGCAAATTGTCCCTCCGAATTCGGAAGGCATAGTTTTTGTGTGACTTTTAATTGCCCTTGTGTTTGGCCACTTTTTTCCGTGATGGGTTATATTTGCCTTCGGAGTTTTTGAGCCGCGCCGCATCTACTTTATCCCACGCACTGAACACGTTACTAAAGCCAATTTACAAACAGTATCACATACGTCCATTACATCTCTCTTTCCTTTAAAACAAGCCGTCCTCGGCTTGGGAACCTTCGATAAAACAGTATCACAACCATATTGGTGTAAAGATATGATTCTCAGGAAGTATGGCTCTAGCCAGTTTAAAATACGATTGCTTTTAGCAGATTTTGTAAAAGTAAAAGTGCAAATATACAGAAAACCCAGATCAGATGTTTATATTTTTATAGTATTTTTTGTCATAAAGGAAAGAAAACAATTTTCGAGTAAATGTTAACGAAAGTTGGGGATCTGGTCAATCAAACGATCAATCAATCAGTCAGTCACCGCAAGCGGCGTTTTGGTGTCGATAGTTCTGCAAATAAGGAAGAATTTCAGATATTCAGATATCAGGCATTTGATACAAAATTGGCAAGAAATTAGAAATTGATTTTGAAGAGAAGTTTGTAAAGGTAGGGGAACCAGAATGTTAATGAAGTAATTTTTCAAGAAGGATGTGCTTGGTTGCCCTTGAATTTTATTTTTGATGTCAAACTTCAAATGTAAAGCCTAGATTAGTATAAAAAGGTCTTTTAGTTTGAGAAAATTATGCTATAGATACAGTATACCTGTTCCTGCTGAAATCTGAAAGTAAATTAGATTATATTTATGAATCTGGTGCAAAATAGGAAGGAAAGTGAATGTTTGCTAGAATGATTATCAGACAGTATTTGTATTACAAATATGCTTGGCTGGGCATGTACAATACAAAGAATAATAAACGAAAGAGTTGGTTCTAGTTAGCGCCAAATAAATTCAGAATACATACTGTTTTCTTGTCTATCTAATAATTCAGAAAATCTGTAATGACATTTTGAGGTTGCAGGTTTTAGAGATATAAAAAATCAGAGGACTGATGCAGCACTACTTCCAAATACTGGAATTTAGCACTAATTGGTTTGATTTAGCTAAGCCTGGTGTCCGTTCCTTTCTTGAAGATAATTCTGCCTCTCTCTATGAGCAAAGAAGAATTGTGTTACTGCACCGACAAAATTTATATTGAGCGAGATTTGCCAATTTTGAGTATTATGCTTTTTTCATGAGTAAGTGCACAGCACAGTCAAATTTTGACTTTAACAAAAGTTACTGTGCTCAATTCTCTAGAATTCAGTGGCTTAGTTTCAATTCGTAGTTTTCTGAGTACACCTGTTAGACTGAGAGTGTCTGCAAGTCAACTTGATTCTGTTTTGTCTGTGCGTGATTCTCTCTCCACATAGTAGAAGGTTATTGTCCTCTTGTCTAACTACTTATGGTACATAGGTCTGACTAGGACTGAGGTATCTGTGTCTGTTGCACAATGACAATTGTTTGTGATCGTACAGTATTAGCGGGTACTAGTGGTCAGAGTCAGGGTCAAAAGAAAGTTCAGAAAGGTGTATCAAAAATGATGATTGATTTTTAAAACTTAAAAGTTCGCAGATAGTAAGGGAGAATTTGAGTAGCCACCAAATTAGAAGAAAAAATTTGAAGACAAGGTTTCAAGAAAAAACAATGAGGTGGGTGACAGAATGTTTAGAGATAATTTCAAAGAATTATTCTTTAAGCTAAGAAGTTGGATAAATTTCCGCAAAGGTCCCGGATTAATTAGCCGTGAATTATGCAATTAGATAGGTAGATTAACGAACTAAACTTTTGTGTCTTTAATCAATTTTAGAGACTGACGGCAAACTAAGTACTGGTACGAGAAACGTGGAGCAATGATGGCAATGCTGATTACGAATTTTAGAAAACATGTAATGCACCAAATAGTGCATATAATGTGCAATTGCTGTGTGAAGGGAATGGAATAATTGACTGTCCAAGAAGTACGGCTTGACGCCAATGGGGTATGAAGAATAAACAAACGGTGTGAAAGAGGCTGCTATAAGTGATCTAAATGAGAAAGTAGGTGGCAATTCCAAGAAATACAGTATTTCTTTGTAGCTTCACTAGACTAGACCCGTTAATAATATTTTTACAACAGTTTGTGGAAGAGAATTACACTAAAACAGACCAATGGAGAACCTGTGACCATATCTCACAAGCTAGAGCAGCGCGCTTTGGTCGACTAGCTGTGAAAGCAGTACTGGTGGGTTGGGATGTGCAAGGGAATGGCGTTGTTACCTACTGTTGTCTGCGCGCGTTTGTTTGCAGGATGCCCACTTGCGTGCGAAACCCATAAGACCAGTTGTTGTTTAAGTCTGCTACAGTCTAGACGTTGGCGAGACAGAGAGGGTTTGCGGAATACTTTGTTTACGTATGGGGGCTAGAATGCACTCTCTTCCTACTACTACGCAATGAGCTTTTCTCAAATGGTATGACGCATACATAGAATGGAATGATGAAAATGGGGCTTATAGTGATCCCTAGCATACTACTATGGGGTTGCCGCTTTAAAAATTAATACTTCATTCAGGTCGCTGTGAGCAAGTTAGTGAGTGTTGCTTCAATTTCAGTTGCGCAAAACGCGCTTTTATTTATAATTACCTTGAAAAATATTGAGTGCTGGTTGAATTTTAAGTTTTTCAGAATTTGAATGCCATTTTCAGATTCCATTAAATAATTTGTGAGTGCCGCTTCCGTTTCATATTCAATTTCTATGGGTAATGGCATGCTAGGGCAACATCTTGGCCGTTTAAAATTAATGTCGATTTCTGGTGCATTGCCTGAATAAGTAAAAAAAACTGACATACCATTTTGGTGAAAAATAGACAAAACATGGCAAAAAACGAAAAATTAACCAAGTGGCTTGCAAACGAAGACGGCTGAAAGTTTAGTTGATCAGGCTAAACTTTCAGAAAATTTAGTTGATCAGACCGAATTTTCTGTGGTAGCTTGGTTAAGCTGTGCCTGTTTTGGTTAAAAAAAGGCATGATAACAGCAATTTAAAAAAAAATCGTATGCATACGTCTATGCACCTTGTGTGCAATGAGGCCTTCAGTACCAGAACAAGCAACCAATTTTAATTTTATGCGTCATCGCCTTTTCGCGGCGGCATTCTTTTCAGCGGCATCACCTGTTTGTGGCGGCATCGCCTTTTCACGGCGGCATTGCTTTCTTTCTGCGGCATTGCTTTCTTTCTGCGGCATCGCCTATTCACAGCGGCATCGCTTTATGCGGCATCGCTGGTATAGTTTCTTCCAGCGGCATCGTTTCCTACAGCATTGCCTTTTTGTGACGGCATTGCTTTCTGCAGCATCGCCTGTTTATGGCGGCATCGCTGGCCTAGCTTCCAGTGGCATCGTTTTCTACGGCATCGCCTTGTTGTGGCGGCATCACTTTCTGCAGCATCGCCTGTTTATGGCGGCATCGCTGGCCTAGCTTCCAGTGGCATCGTTTTCTACGGCATCGCCTTGTTGTGGCGGCATCACTTTCTGCAGCATCGCCTGTTTATGGCGGCATCGCTGGCCTAGCTTCCAGTGGCATCGGTTTGTACGGCATCGCCTTCTTGCGGCGGCATCACTTTCTGCAGCATCGCCTGTTTATGGCGGCATCGCTGGCCTAGCTTCCAGTGGTATCGGTTTGTACGGCATCGCCTTCTTGCGGCGGCATCACTTTCTGCAGCATCGCCTGTTTATGGCGGCATCGCTGGCCTAGCTTCCAGTGGCATCGGTTTGTACGGCATCGCCTTCTTGCGGCGGCATCACTTTCTGCAGCATCGCCTGTTTATGGCGGCATCGCTGGCCTAGCTTCCAGTGGCATCGGTTTGTACGGCATCGCCTTCTTGCGGCGGCATCACTTTCTGCAGCATCGCCTGTTTATGGCGGCATCGCTGGCCTAGCTTCCAGTGGCATCGGTTTGTACGGCATCGCCTTCTTGCGGCGGCATCACTTTCTGCAGCATCGCCTGTTTATGGCGGCATCGCTGGCCTAGCTTCCAGTGGCATCGGTTTGTACGGCATCGCCTTCTTGCGGCGGCATCACTTTCTGCAGCATCGCCTGTTTATGGCGGCATCGCTGGCCTAGCTTCCAGTGGCATCGGTTTGTACGGCATCGCCTTCTTGCGGCGGCATCACTTTCTGCAGCATCGCCTGTTTATGGCGGCATCGCTGGCCTAGCTTCCAGTGGCATCGGTTTGTACGGCATCGCCTTCTTGCGGCGGCATCACTTTCTGCAGCATCGCCTGTTTATGGCGGCATCGCTGGCCTAGCTTCCAGTGGCATCGGTTTGTACGGCATCGCCTTCTTGCGGCGGCATCACTTTCTGCAGCATCGCCTGTTTATGGCGGCATCGCTGGCCTAGCTTCCAGTGGTATCGGTTTGTACGGCATCGCCTTCTTGCGGCGGCATCACTTTCTGCAGCATCGCCTGTTTATGGCGGCATCGCTGGCCTAGCTTCCAGTGGCATCGGTTTGTACGGCATCGCCTTCTTGCGGCGGCATCACTTTCTGCAGCATCGCCTGTTTATGGCGGCATCGCTGGCCTAGCTTCCAGTGGTATCGGTTTGTACGGCATCGCCTTCTTGCGGCGGCATCACTTTCTGCAGCATCGCCTGTTTATGGCGGCATCGCTGGCCTAGCTTCCAGTGGCATCGGTTTGTACGGCATCGCCTTCTTGCGGCGGCATCACTTTCTGCAGCATCGCCTGTTTATGGCGGCATCGCTGGCCTAGCTTCCAGTGGCATCGGTTTGTACGGCATCGCCTTCTTGCGGCGGCATCACTTTCTGCAGCATCGCCTGTTTATGGCGGCATCGCTGGCCTAGCTTCCAGTGGCATCGGTTTGTACGGCATCGCCTTCTTGCGGCGGCATCACTTTCTGCAGCATCGCCTGTTTATGGCGGCATCGCTGGCCTAGCTTTCTAGCGGCATCGTTTTCTACAGCATTGCCTTGTTGTGGCGACATCCCTTTCTGCAGCATCGCCTGTTTATGGCGGCATCGCTGGCCTAGCTTCCAGCGGCATCGTTTTCTACGGCATCGCATTGTTGTGGCGGCATCCCTTTCTGCAGCATCGCCTGTTTATGGCGGCATCGCTGGCCTAGCTTCCAGCGGCATCGTTTTCTATGGCATCGCCTTGTTGTGGCGGCATCCCTTTCTGCAGCATCGTCTGTTTATGGCGGCATCGGCTTTAGGGGCAACATGAATGACAAATAGAATAAGAAAGCAATCATTTCAACTTGGGTTCTATCAGCAAGAGCATTTCACCAAGGATTCTTGGGCCACTCCCAGGACAAGGACGTTTATACCGGCAGCGGCAGTAGTAGTGGCAACATGAGCAGCAACAGAAGAATCAGAAAAAAATAATCATGATTCATCTGGGGTCTATCGGCTTGAGCATTTTATCAGTAATTCCTAAATTAGAGCTCTCTCAGGAATTTCCTGATTTGACGTTAGCGGAAACAGGAGAGCTAGAGAATAGTAGTGCAACATGCAGCCTCTTGAGAAATAAGTCTGTCTGACCGGGGCAGGAGGTGTCTGTCAATATACTCGAATTTGCATCAGGTAGCTAACTTGAGAGCAGTGCGTTTATCTGAGGATTATTAGCGCATGGGTGGTCAAAGTTGGAGAAATTGTGTAACTGCTAAGCATGCAAGGCATTTGGCCTGCTGATTCTCTAGCCAGTTGCAGTAGAACTGTGCTCATTCAGATTATTCTGGTTAGGGAGGGAGGGTATAATGAACAGGACTGGGTAGTGATGATTCAGTGAAGGGTGCCCAAAAGTGACGTGAAGTGTGACTGGAAGAACGGAGCTGGTAATTCAGTCTGGAAGTCAGTAAAAGAGAGTTTTCAATCCAGCATTTCGCTTTGGTTTTGCTCTGTCTGGGAATGTCGGTTTGGAGATAAAAGGGAGGCCGTTAATATACCTTTTATCGGTTGATTCGCTTTAATACAGGTTTTCCTTGGAGACGGCTTCATAATAAAAAAATTGAACACTACCACAGATTCAGGCTTTTAGGTCTGAAGTGAAATACTTTAACGCCATATTTTTGCGCACGTTTTCATCTCAATCTAGGTGAGCCATATCGATTAGCTTTAAAAGCTGCAGCCAAAATAATTTTTAACTGAAAGTATTTCATTCTGAGGTATGTGTGATCAGCGCATCTGTGCCCAGCGTGTTCTTTTAGTAAAATTGCCTGTGGTGGCAGTAAGATTAAAAGTTTCAAGCCAGTATTTGTTAAAAATACATGAGAAAGCGATAGCTTTTCGCTTTGATTAGGCGAGTGAAAAAATGTGGCACTAAATATAACTGAAGTATTTGTTTGATTAAAATTTTCCAAGTGTGCAAGGTTTGCAAAATCTGATTCTTTTAAAGATTTAGATTTAGATTTAGCGATTTAGAGCATTGTGATTCGACATGTTCGATTGCTGCAATCTGTGTAGCAAAAAATTGTTTCAAGGTTTACAGGTGTGGCTGTAAGTCTGAATTACAAGCAAATGTGACTGTAGATTTTAACAGCTTCGGTTTGCAGATATGGATTGACTGTGTCTAGAGTGGGTCTCAAATGAAAAAATCTTGGAAAACAGATTGTGTCAGTTCATTAATAAAATTTTGTTTGTTGCATTCAGAAAACTGATCTGCCAATTCTTAGACTATGTTTTTGTACTTTGCAACTTGATACTTGGGCAGGCTGGGTGGTAGGGATTGACACCGTGTTTGTTTTGCAATTCTTTCTGAGCTTTTGGATGCTGTGATTGATTGGGGTTTTTTAGGTTTTTGAGATTCTGGATTACAGGAGCTAAGGAGGTTTAAATCGAGTAAAATCTTGAAATTGAATTTTTGGAGAATATTCATTATGAAGATTTGTGTAATGGTGAGGGGATGGGTTCGCTCTGTCCACCACGATGGATGGCCCTAATTCGACAGAGATTTCGCTGCTACCATGTAATATTGTGTTGTGGAGGGCCGATGGAAGCGTGTGGGTGTGGGCATAGTTAGGGAGTGTAGTCTGTAAGAGCGAGACTGATGGCTTACTTGGTTGACGACAGGTGCGGCTGGGTTCCTCCCTTCATGGGACTCTATCTACTCTACTGACCTGTGGGTTCCTTGTGGGGTCCAGTCATTCGAGCATGGGCAGTGGCTGGTGGGGTCCACTGGGGTAGTGGCTGAAGCGTGGTGGTGCTGGGCTATGGCATAGATAGGTTGGGAGGCAAGGCTGGGGCTTACACCAACCAGGAGTGGCGCTTCAGTGACACTGACCGGTGAGAGCTCCGGCGTCCTGCTTATAAGGCAAATTGCCCCTCCGAATTCGGAAGGCATAGTTTTTGTGTGACTTTTAATTGCCCTTGTGTTTGGCCACTTTTTTCCGTGATGGGTTATATTTGCCTTCGGAGTTTTTGAGCCGCGCCGCATCTACTTTATCCCACGCACTGAACACGTTACTAAAGCCAATTTACAAACAGTATCACATACAGTGGCGGCCAAAAGTTTGGACGCACCCCCAAAATTTTCAGTTTTCTTTTAATAACACCTGTCCTGTTTGCAGTTTGCGGATGAAGTTGCGTGCTAAGTTTGTGCATAGTAGTCCTGCATAACCTGACACCATATGGTGTTCGGTCCCCCTCACGTTGCTGTAGTGTGAATCCATTTTCCAAAGACCCCAGAAAAATGGGTGGACAAAAGTTTGGACGCACCAACTGATTTTTTAAAAAAACGGAGCAACCTGCAGCAATAAAGAACAAGTAAGAATGAAACATGTATTTAGGTGACTAGCACCTTGTTGGGAAGCCATAAGACTTGACCACAACTGGACAGCGCTTGGGCATAGAGTTGATTAGTTTCTGACACAAAGACTGGGGAATACAAAGCCAAAATTCTGTGATGGCAGTGTCCAGATCGGACAGATCTAGGGGTGCTTTACTGATAACGTCTCTCTGGACATATCTCCACAATTTTTCGATTGGATTCAGGTCAGGTGACTGAGCAGGCCGGTCCAAAACTGCGACTTTGTATTTAGCGAATCACTGTCTGACTGACCTCGCCGTGTGCTCTGGGTAATTATTCTGTTGAAACAGCCAATTCAGCCCGAGGTTCTGTTCTACATATGACAGCATGATGTCTACCAACATATTGGTGTAGTCGGTTTTATCCATGATCCTATGGATACAATAAATGGGCCCTAGGCCTTTCAATGGGAAAGAAGTCCACATCATAATGCTACCGCCTCCCCACTTTACAATGCTCTGCACAGTCTGGTCGGAATTCCTCTGCCACAAACGGCTTGACATATAGCCGGCCATCGCTTCCGCACCGATTCCACTTCTTTTCGTCCCTCCAGAAAACCTTGGAACCAATCTACAATGGTTCAATGTAGGTGGGCCTTTGCCCACTGGAACCGTTTTTGCGGTCACAAAAGTTGATAGGTGTTTTTTTCCTTGCGATACAACAACTCAACCCTTTTCGCAGTAGAATTCGGTGCGGGGCTCATACAGAGATGCTTTGACCACACGCAGCCTCTATTTGCTCTGTTACCTTATGAGCAGTCTTAAGCCGATCAACTAGACATCTTGTCACAAGGACCCATTCCTGCCATGTTGTATGCGATTTCGATCGACTGGTCCGTTTCCGATTGACGTTTGAACCGGTTTCAGAGAAGAGACCTAAGGCAGAACGAACACCTATTTCCTGAACACCCGACTTGTCAGGCTATCTGAGATTAGAGCGACCACTCTGTCTCAGCTCAAGCACGAGAACCCTCTTTGGTTGAATAAGTTGGTTGGACTGAACCATCCTCCAAACTGCCGCTAAATTGCAATAAAAAGAAGACTAAATAGCAGCTACACATATTAACGGCCGCTAGGTTCCCTACAAAACATCTGGAAAGCAAAAAATCAAGATAATCATAGGTGCGTCCAAACTTTTGTCCACCCATTTTTCTGGGGTCTCTCGAAAATTGAGTCATACTACAGCAACGTGAGGGGGACTGAACACCATATGGTTTCTGGTCATGTAGGACTACTATGCACAAACTTAGCTCGCAACTTCATCCGCAACCTGCAAACAGAACAAGTGTTATTAACAGAAAACTGAAAATTTTGGGGGTGCGTCCAAACTTTTGGCCGCCACTGTACGTCCATTACAGTAGAGCATTATCACGTAAGTAAAAGTGGCGGTCGGAAAAAATGAGTGATGAAAAAACTTCATCACTCTACCCACGAAATTCTGGCCGCCACGCAGCATTTTCATGGGACAAATTTTTTCGGCTTCGCACGCGACCATCACGCATTGTCTCGGCCAAAAATTCGAATTCGCTTATCGGACATAGACTGATTGTATTGATCGAAATTATACAATAAGAGTAAATATACATAAAACTCAGTTGGTCACTTTTTCTTGTCAGTCTTTCGTATTTCCAATTGTATTGTGTTCATGTTCTGAGACTCCTTCACCTGTTCCTTGTAGTGGTTGACATTCAGCACCAACACAACCACCTCCGTATGGGCGGTGGAGAGCGAAAAGTCTGAGGTGAAAGTGAGATTGTCGGGCGTGGCAGGGACACTCAGTTCTGCCGTCTGCGTGCCGCTCGTACCCAGTCCCATCAGAATCAGGGCTGTTTCGATTAACTGCTCTCCAAAGTGTCGAAACGGTTCCACTTCGAATACGTGTCGTTCTTCGCCCACTTCTACTCTCAACCGGCCGTCCATCAGTAAAATGAATTCAGATGACTCTTCGTCTGCAACAGACAAACAGTTTTAGACATCCCATCGAACCATATATGTTCAGGTGTACGGGTTTCAAGAATTGCATAGAGTAGCGGTACAGTATCAAAATGTAAACAGTTCCATTGTTGTGTAGATACTTTTCGCCTTCAATTATATAACCACATAAGGTCACATAAGGACGTATACAACACAGGAGGTACGTACCCAGCTTGTAAAAGTGTTTGACCGGCTCGGGTTTCCAGGATTTGGTGTATCGGTTGACTATTTGCTCCAGCATTTCCAGTCGGATAATTTTTGGCGAAAATCCTGCCACATTCTAAACAACGACAAACAGTACATACAGTACACGTACAGTACACTGACACACCTGAGATAAGTACTGTAGAGTGGCGAGTCTCAGCTGTACACTGGCCACGCACTGCACATGGGACCGCAACGTACGTAAGACAGCGTTCAGATTGCGTTCTCTGGGAGTCGGTTTATGGATAGACCTGCGTCGTTGGTTGTCGTGTTCATCGTAGATTTTCTTAGATATCAGCTCCTCTATTATATCCTCCAACGTGCACAGACCGATCAGACTGTAATAGTTTTTGAATCTGCAAAAAAACAATCAATATTTGGTCAGTATGTACAATACGTACGTATTACTAAAACACCCACCCCCAGTTAGACAGAACAACCGACTTTTACTCAGGCCTCTTCTCAGGCTTAGACTCAGGTTAAACAAGTAGGGCTTCGGCTACAGAGGTGTAGGGTGTGCTGGAGTTCTTACCCGAACACCATAGTTAAATGATGATCTCCTTGACTGAATTCCAGCAACAGAGTTCTGATCTGCGTGTTGCCGTCTACGAATCGGATGTTGCTCTCCCACAATTTGCATATCTCTCCTACACAGACGTTGCCGTCGGGACTGATGATGGCCAGGTCTTTGATGTTGAGCACCGACACCACTTGGTTGCGGTCGTTGCCCTCGTAGACCGGAATCCGACTGTACCCACTTTGCACGATGTCTGCCATGCGTTCGGCGTTCAGAACGTCCTCCGTCGACAGCATGAACACCTGCAACTCTCTACTTTGACAAGCACAGCTGCTTCCACATCTGGCTTTTGAAAACCTGGCCTCCTAGCCTAAGCTCAACATTTGGGCGATCGGTATTTGGGGGAATGTTCATACATTGACGTAAACGAAACTTAGCCAATTTGTAAACCGACCAAAGACAAGGGAGGTGCTAAGTCAAAAAATACCTGTTCTATGGGCTTCATAATGCTGGAGACGGTCTTGGTCCAGGCGATCATGGTGGCCCGAGCCATCTGGAACTCCTCCTTGTCCTTGGTGCGCGCACACTGCAACTCTATCAGGTCTCCGATGCGCTTCCGGTCGTAGGTGGCACGGCCTTCCTTGCCCAGAATGCCGTCCAGCAGGAACGAAATCGGCCACGACACCACCGCCGTCAGCACCATCAGCACGTACATCGCATAGACCCCTCTCGCCGCCACCCACAGACCTCGTCTGAAACTGCTCACTTGAAGTGAACAACCGGCCCGACCCTACATAGTACAGCTCAAACTTAGTGATACCATACAATGTATGACAGTGTAAAAGAGAAAGAGACTTGTGACAGATGCACTGCGGCAGAATGTCTCCGAAGATGGCCACAGCCAGCGCGGGCACGACCAGAGCTATCCAGAATGCGGTGACCGGGTGGAAGAGGTTGTGACAGATGTCCTCGAACAGCAGAGTCAACATGACGTTGCTGATCGTGTTGGCAGTTACGATTGAGCAGAGCAGAAAGTTGGCGCGTCGACGAATCGGTAGAATTTGACCGGCGTACTCCTTCTCCGGACTGTCCCCTGCGCGAGAAATCAACTCCAACTCTACCAGATCAAGCGACAAAAAGCCCATCCCCAGTCCTGACAATAAGCCACTGAAGGCCAAAAATAGTATACACACAGGAATCTGCAATAATGCCATTCAATCAGCGGTTAAGTTCACAAATTCCACCAGCTCACTTGAATGTAAAGATAAGTCATAATGAGATTTAGAGCGTGCACAGCCCGAATTTGTTTCTCATCGTTCTGCGCCGGTTGTTTTCTTGGAGGATCCACACAGACAATATAAGTGTCCTTAGACTCAGGAAAAGATGCGTTGACCACTATAATAGTGCCCTTGCGTATAACAGAATGGGCTCCGCCAGTCACAGTTTGTTTATCTCTCTAAAAGCTATATATGCACGACCATCGTTAGGTTCTTCGTTCGTACCTGCCCACACGACCGCCGAGTATCAAAGAAAATCTGATTAACTGAATCGAGAGAATCACCAAATAGAACCACGCTCACATCGGTATCAGCAGGCACTGTGACTGTTCTTGCTCTAAAACACAAGTACAAGCAATGTTTTAGTGCACAGATGCAACTCACAATGTCTTCCTGGCGGGGATATCGCTCATAATTCTTAAGCCAAAAATTTCAGGTAATTCGGAACCAATAGAAAACGGGATTAGTAGAGCGGACTGTGCAAAAACACAGACCGCTATCATGACCTAACAACAACACAAAGACAGAGCAACACGGCCCAGCGGGTTTTAGCCAATCAGCAGCGTGCTTGCTTCGACCAATCAGCTCGTTAGACGCAGTCACGCCCATATACATATTAGGCTAAGTCCACGCACAACAACACTTTAAGAGCCGGTTTAAGTTTATGGCGCCCTTTGAGTGGTACAAGTTGGGCGGTAGTCACCGATTTGGCTGAAACTTTGCACGCAAACATACTTTGATGTAAGCAACATAACCTGTAATTTTCAGCTTCCGAGAGGACCCCGTTGCGGAATTGGGAAAGTAAAAAATTTTGAAATTATACAAACCCAGTCTGACCAAAAATTTACTCTGCAGGCAAAATTTCTTTTATTAGGAATCAATACGTGGAACTCCCTTCCAGAATTAGTCAATGCTAGAAAGATTGAAATTTTTACTAAGTTACTAAAGCAGATCGATCTGTCTTATCTTCTTCATGTGTCGTCATAACATGTTGGTACCTAACACATGTTTACCTTAACTTGCTTTAGGTAGTGCTAAGCCAGTCGTGCTAAGCACTGACCGTTCTCTCCAACCAACAGCAACATGACGAAAGTTTTTATTGATTTAAAATTTAAAAATAAAATTAGTAGAGTGGTTAGTAGATAAAGGATGACTAGCAGCTGGATCTGATGTCACTGTTTGTTTGTAGAGGCAGTTTTCTTAGCACTGATTGATTTAGAGCAAGTACTACATGATACGTCTCTTGTTACGGGCTCAGAATGTCAAAGAAACGTAGGTATTTACCCCAAGTTTGCTTAAAAGCGTCTTCTTTTTTCAGCATTTTGCTTGCAAAAAATGCAGTTTTTAAACTAGCCTTAACAAAGTGTTGAAACGTCATGATATGTTTACGTTCACTGTTGATTTATCAGTTGTTTACGTTTGGATTGTGTGAGATAAAAGTTCTAGACCACTGACTGCACAATATTAATCGCAACCGCGCAGAACTGCACAAATTTGCACACAAAATTAAAATATTGATGCAATAAGTACACTAAAATGCCGTTTGAAATACCCACACACAGTATTCTTAGACTGTTTAGACAACAATGATGCGATTTTCGGGATTTTCGTATGGACAATTTCTGCTTTATCGTAAAGTTAGTAACAGTACCAAGAGACTATGTGAAACTAGAGCAGAACAACAAATCATTTATCAATTGGAGCTGAGTTTTTCGCTCGGGTCCTCCTTCTGAGTCACGTCTTCTTCCAAATCCACCAGCCGCGAATCCTGCGTGCTGTTTGTGCGCAATTCTTGATCAAGACTCTAAAAACAGCGCTACTTAGTGGCTGTGTTGTTTGTTGTGGCAAAAGTATCATATAAATGTATGAAATGTATCGCTGCATTGCAGGAAAAGTCGATTGATAAAAAAAATGTGTTATTTTTTGTACAAAAAATATACAGTCAAACCTCATATCTGCAACACCACAGGGGTGGTGTGGTGCAATAGAGAGGGCGGAGCTATGACTTCGACTGTAAAATGCAAGTCCGAAAATTAGTCGAACTCACCTGAGCCGAGCCTTCTGCAGTAGTCCCCAGTTTTCTGAAACGGCGCTTCACGTTTTCTTGCGTGTGTCTGAGCAGGTCACTGTATTTGTCGTCATGTCGCATGAACGATACTAGGCTACCAGCGAATACAACGCCGAAAAACAACACCACCAGCACCGACACCGCTAATCCGTACTTCAACAGATTCCAGTTTTCGCGAGACTCAGCTTCCGCCAATGTTTCTGCCTGTCATACTCATAGTAGATGTTCGGGCGCTTTGTTTGGGTGACCGTTGTACGTACCTGCACAATGTCGCTTTCTCGACGTCCATCAATCTGGGCCTGTTTGACAGTCATGTGTTGGTGACGCAGATTGCACAGGTCGGTATTGCATCGACATACACAACTGGACAGCCGCAGCAAACATCTTCTCTGAAAAGTCTTTCAATTGTTTGTTTAATTCGTCCGCGTTCTTGGCTCACCTGGAAATTAGTGTTGCAAATCTCTGGATACAAACTGGTGTTTAGGGCATTCCCGGGCGGCAGACAGCCTGACGTGTTGAAGACTATATTTTCATAATTCCGGAAACAGAACTGGGTGCCCTCACTACATTCTACGATCTATAAGTTTTGGAAGTTGTTGTTTCGAACACGTGAAACCTCAAAAGCCTAACCTCGACATTTTGAACACAACGAAGTGCCATCGCTTCACTAACAAAAACCAAACAGATCAAAGTTCGAAACATGCCTAGAGACTGACTGGTAAAACAACACAACAACACGCAGACTAATCAATGAAAATAACAGAAATACATACAGTGTCTTACTTATGCACCCCTGGCATTCACGTATTTGTAGTTGTCATGATAGGAATTCTGGAAGATCCTCGGGTAAGTTTCCTGAGAAAGAAGGATGGACAAGTGTAGTACTGTCTTCAGTACGTATGTATTGTCCAATCGAATATCTTTCTGCTTTGCTTCAGGTGGCGCTTCTTCTTTCCGCTTCCTACTCATCGAATAATCTGCACTACTAAGAATTCCAGTTCGTCGATTGCCAAGAAGAAGAGAAGGAAGATGTAACAGAAAGAAGAGGAAAAGGAAAGTTGATGATGAAAAGGAAGAGGATGACGAGAAGCAAGTTTGATCAGCACAGTGGTGAAAAGGAAGAGGATGAGAAGGCAAATGATGAAGAGGAGAATGAGGCTTAGGAGTATAAAGAGAAGAAAAAAAGCGAAGAGAATGAGAAGAAGACAGATAAGAAGAAAAAGAAGAAGAATGTTGATATACGAAAAAGAGAAAGAGGAAAAGACATACTAGAAGAATGATGGTTAGTTTCAGTTCGTTGCACAAGAGATGGCAGTCTGTTTGACCGATGACAAGACAACAGATGCAAGCGAAGGCACAGCAAAGCCGAAACATCACACGCGAGAGTTTCAGTCAGCATAGTGTCATAGCCGAGCGAGTTCCTGGAGATGAACAGTCAACAGAGGCGACTATGGATTCGATTCAATTCAATTTGTTTCAACGGCCGTCGGGCACGGAAGAGGCCCTCGCGACGTCCGTAGGGTAGGGGGAGTGATGAAGAGTTTGTTTTGTGTGGGTGTTCGAGTCTATTCCTATTGTGGTTGCTTTTGGAGTGATTGTGTTGCGTTTTAGTAGTGATCCGATTAAACTCTTTCAGTATGTAATGTGGCATTAACAATACTGTTCTGTTGTGTGAGTTTAGTTACTACAATGTATACATATTTATTGCTTGGTCTTTCATGAAAACAGAGACAAGTAGCAGCAAGATCAGACAACTTGCATAGGTTAGTAAATGTGACTGTCGTTCTTCAGTCTATCCTTCTCGATCTGCTTCACCACCAGTTCAGCTGTGGGCGTAGCATCTGACAACAAAGCACTCACCTTGTAGTTCTTATCTAAACCTCTAGATCAATCTACATAATACTACCGCACACTACACCCCAGTCTCCTTGCTTACAAGCGTTAGCCTTCCTTAAGCTGACTAGCAGCCGGACTGGGGAGTAGTGTGTCCCGATCGGCTCACCAAACACTGTGAACGACTCAGCGCTGAGGGAAAACTGCGCCATCGAAGTGAAAACCTTAGCCATAGCGTTCTGTATGGTCTCGTCCGATACGGGACTGGTGTCACTGGTGGCTGCATCTGTCGAAGAGTGGTCATGCATCGAAGAGCAGACATCACTTTGCACACAGCGAATGCACTGTATCTGTTCCCCCTCCTCGCCGCACAGCAGTCTCAGGTGCAATTGAGGCGGACAAACTCTGTGGTAGCTGTTCTTCTGTAGAATGACTGTGGCCAGAAGCTTCTGCTGCGGTCGCAAGGAGCCTCGTCCGCGCAAAGCGGTCAGCCCAGTTTGGTTTGCCTTGAGACGGTAGCGAACTACTCGAGCGGAGACGTTCTGCAACCGAATGTAACCACACAATCGACCACTTCCGGTGCTCTTCATTTGCAACAGATTGCCCGGACTGATTATCACACCACACAACTTGACAGACATGCTCAAAACCAACACAATAACTAAGCGCAATTTTGTGTACCACTCAAACAAGTCTGTTACGTTCAGTCAACCGCTGTTACAAAGTTGTCAAGCGAGCCAAAAGTAACGTCCCCTGGTGGGCTTGAACAACAGCTCGACGTGTGGCGGCGTTGGCTCAGTGATTAGCTACAATGTTGCTGCCTTTGAGTCACGGCGGCCCCGGCACCCGTGGAAGCGGTGTGTTTGTGGGTTTGAAACCTGTCGAGGCGATTGGAAGTAGTCGACGCAAAGCCCATCGAAAGTCAGCAATGGCAAGTGGATAAATGGGAACCAAACCGTCTTGCACACCGGAAGCAAAAGGGGAGGGTTGTTGTTAAAGTAGGCTGACGGACCTTGTGTCTCTTCCTCCTCTATAGCAATTGGGTATTCCAGTCCGAAAGGACAAAAGTCCACAACAACATTGAATTTTAAGGATCGCATTTTTTTACATCCATCTATGAAAAACAGAATGGTGAACTGTGTGTACAGGGTCAGGGTGTTTGATTGAACCCTTTTAATTGCTGGGACATCCGCTTAGCATGCTAACCGATCGAGACAAATGGAATAAGGTAGCGCGCGCGCGCGCTGCGCACAGCAATGTTCTTGTACACTGTAGTAAAGTTTTGCTTGATTCAAGAGGCAGGCACTGAATTCGTCAACAAATTCAATTCATCGAACAGTACAAGCTTATCTTACATTAGTACGTAGTGTACGTGCAAAACACATAAGCAACAGCCCAGCCAACGTAGCCTTTCGTCGTGTACTGTAACTTGGCAATAAACGAGCAAAATTTATCAGAGAAAATTCACGCAAAACTTCAATAACAGCATGACTTGATTGCTCGCCTCTATCGCTTCGGGCGCTTTTATTAATCTTGTTCAGGCGCCGGCCTCAGCTCACAAACAAACCACATCAAGCAAACATGGCGGCCGTGGCTCTGGTGTTCCTTCTGATACCACTGCTTGCCGCTCTTTCACTGCTAATATACATCGGTCTGTTGCTAATGTTCTACCATCGAAGGAGGCTGGAGCCGTTCAATTCTCGTTTCTTCACCATCTGCATTTCGTTAGGAATTGCCGACATTCTCAGTCTGACAAGCAACTATTTACTGACTAAAATGCCGTTCCGTGGTCTTTTTCCAGCCAAACTTCTATCCAAATACGGCAGCCAGATTGTCTATAGAGCAGTTGCACTGGTGCCCTGGTTCTTTGGCAATTCTCAGCATTTTGGTGGCATCATTTTGGCTCTAAACCGATACACAGCCATTGTCAAACCTTTGCAGCACGATTTGGTTAATAGTCAATGGTTTTTAAATATAAAAATTATAAAATGCCAGTGCTTTTTAGCTGTGGAACAAGCGCAATACCGTTCTTGCGCTGACAGGTCAATGGGTGACGCCTATCTTGTTTGTGTTGCCCTATACTGGGATGACCTATCAGTTGAAGAACACCAGCTTTGGTCAAAATGGAGTTACTGTGCGTCCAGCAGAACCAACGCAATATTTGGTTAGTTTGCGTTTAAAGCAACAAAATCTCAGCAAGCTTATAAGATAAAGATTTAGATTATTCAATCTATGATGACCACCATTTTCACAGTTTCCACGGTTGTGATCGGCTGTTTGTACGCGTTAGCATTTCGTCACGTTTCTAAAGAAAAGGCGGAGGGTGTGGTAGCGGCTGGCAGTCAGCACAAAGAATTCCTCAGTTCAGCTTTCGTATTTCACGTCCGAGTGGACAGCAAGCCCAGACTGCAAACTGGTCGCGTCTTGGCCACGGGTAGTTTACGCTATCCCGTGTGTCACGGCGGCCCCGGCATCCGTGAGAGCGGTTGTTTGTGGGTTCGAAACCGGTCGAAGCGACTGGAAGTAGTCGACGTAAAGCCCAACCCAGACCGCCGAAAGCCGGTGATGGCCAGTAGGTAAATGGGAACCGAACCGGCGCTGCCGTTGCACCTAATAGCAGCAAAGGGGAGGGTTGTTTGTAGACAGGGCTACCCCATTGAAGGGCTCTGAAAAGAGCGAGGGGTGTCCTGAGCTGTCCGAAAGGACAGTGGAACTCATAAACAAACAAACAAACCAGAGCCAAGCCGGCCAGTGAAATTGCTGCCCAACGAAAAGCCGTCGACAAGCGAAAACTGCAGCTGAGACTAGCTCTAGTAGGCTTTTCAGTATTTCTAGTTATGCTCGTCTACGTCCTTTTCATGTGGGTGTTTGTTGTTGCCTTTGCCCTGGACAAAGTGAACATTGTGCCGCTGTTTTATCCGATTCTGAGCGATCTCTATTGCTGGATCAATCCGTGGATTCTGTTGTGTCATGCTAAGATTAGAGCTGGTTTTCTTAAGTTCGTGCTCTGTGCAAAATAATTTTCGGCATTTCATCTGCGTTTCGATAGATCTTTCTACAGGTGCATGCGCTGATTAACAATCTCCCAGGAGACAGTTCAAACACGTTGCTAGTTCCCTCGCCTTCTGAAAACACAAACAAATTATCACGATTTTAGTTGTATTCGAGCACAAATCAGCGAATTTTGCTACGATTTTGTCCGATTTTTAGTACCGTCTACCACTTCCCAAGGAATTTTAGCTCAGACCGCCAGCCATAACCCGCTCCCCTTCGACAGATGTTCTGTTGCATGTACATACATTGTCCAGTCCAGAATCCAGTCTCAAAAATTAGAGGAACGTATAAACTGTTTGGGCCATCGTTGGAAAGCTACATAAATTGCAGGGTACACTCCTTTGCTTTAAGAACGATGAGAACATGAAATTCTCTTCCAATTGAGGTCACCGTAGCACAAAACCTTGCTTCTTTTACTCGAGAACTAAGAAAACTGAACTTTGACCAGTACCTAAATTTTGTGTAATTTCTAACTAATGTTTGTTTTAAGGCGGTGCAAAGCCCTTGTGGCTGTCCACTGGCCTTTCGCCTCCATATACCGTCGTTTTATACTGTAACCGCGTTTCGTCATGCTTGCTAACTCTATTTTGTTTTGTGTTGGGCGATAAAAGTTCGTTCGTTCGTTCGTTCGTTCGTTGTACTTCTTTATCTTTCTTGTTTCCAGTTGACTTATTCTTCTCCCATATCCATGGTAGGCAGTTTCCCCTTCGTTGTTTTACCTATATTAGTGTTGATCATTATGTACAACAGACAGTTTATTATTTTTCTCTCCTATATTTTATTATGATGGGTGCATGGATTCAACTAAATTTACATTCTACAGAATCTAAGACAAGAAAAACGTTAGCAAGCGCTTTTGTCAGTTGGAAGTCTCGGAATTTGACTGAGTACTGTTACTTATTGGATCAGCTTCCTGAGCCCGGTTCCGCTGGTCGACCGGGATTTCGGCGTGGCTTTTAGACTGGGACCTCCTTGACTTGAATTGTCGCTGAGAGTCGGATTGGAGCTCCCCGGAATCTTGAGTCGGCTCGCTTCTGGCTAG
>JASANB010003800.1:0-39267 GCA_030248155.1 Sabatieria punctata
TACCCGGGTATCGGGTATAAATCGGGTATTTTACAATAAAATTTCGAAATTCCCCTAAAAATGTCAAATTTTAATAGGTTATTATGCTAGACTAATTTATTTTAAAATATGCCATTTAAACAGCAATTATGTACCCGACTGCTATGTGGTAACCCCTATTTTATTTTACAGTTAGTGGACCAGTTGGAGGAATTTTCGAAAATTACAAACCATTTTGGTTCGATAACATTGGCGAAACAGCTAAATCAGATTTCAGGAGTGATTTCAAAATATTTCTTTCTGATACAGAGTCAACCACATAGTACAGAGTTGCATATAGAAATTCTAGATTGCTGACAATACAGTACCTCCCTCAGGATCAACAAACAGATGAAATGCATAGAAATGCCTTGTAATTAAACCTTCAAAGTTAAAGTCCAACTAAATTACTAGCCTACAGTACTTATCCTCAAAGGGATAACAAAAATAGACGTTCGATTTCTATTAGAACTAGACGAGAGGCGTGAAGCCAGTTACACCGTATGCAAAAGATTTTTATGTACTGTATGTACTGCATTAGAAATGCATTTTCGGTCAAATACCGTGTTCTTTGCCAAAAATGCATAGAATATATTTTGTTCCTGGACGTGGGCGCACCCACCAAAATTGCCGCTACCTCCCCCATATCGGTAGGGCGACTCACAAATTTTCGGATTTTAACTACCCCAACCCATTTTTCCAGCCCACGTATGAAGAGTGTGATGTACAGTATGGCAAAAGAAGTGGCGTACCCAGGATTTCGCAGGGGCTGTAAAATTTTAAAGTTGCCTGGTTGGGCCGTTGCCCAACAAATGCGAGAAAGTTTCGCAAAATTAGCCTTCAAAATGTGTGCAATTCTGAGTTTTGACAGAAATTACAAGTTTTAGTAGTTTAAAGTGGTCTGGTTGGGATTCTGCCTGACCAGCGCGAGAAATTTTTGAAAATTTAGCCTTCGAAAATGCATTTAAAAGGCATTCTGAGCATAAAATAGACAGACAGTTTTAGTACATAATTAATTCAGTTCTCTTATCTTTGTCTAATTTTTCCTCCCTACCTCCACCGCAAAGGGGATGTACACACCCTACACGCCCTGGGTACGCCACTAGACAAAAGCCATAATTCTATCCAACACTTGCTTGAGAGAATTTTTGCAGTATATACAGAAATTAACGGGCATGTTTGCGCTATTTTTTCTAAAAAATACCCATTCGAATACACGGTATATTTAAAAAAATCGAGTATACCCGGGTATGGGTATTTCAAAAAGTAGCTAATTTATGTCATTTTTCAGTTACAAAATGGACTTTTCCCCGCAACTTATGCTTTTTTCTGACCTTAAAAAACCGTTTTTTTTTTTCGAAAAAAAAAAAACGGAACGAACACAACTCACATCCCTGCTCTGTTCCAAAATGACTAGCTAGGGCTAGAGTAGAGTGATTGGGAAATGAAGGGAAGCCAAGACATTACCATTCACTTTAACGTAGGCCTCTTTATGACCCATGGCCGGGGCATCAATACACTTGCTTCCGTCTAGAACCTTGAGAATTAGCTCTCTCTCATATTTGTTTAGTACGTTCAGCTTCCACTCCGCACAGCTGACCAGTGTCCCAATTGACAGCAACGCTATAAGCAAGAAACAAAGGACATGAGCGTACTGAAAAGACATGATAAAAGCTAGCCGATATCTAACACAGCGACTAACTATTTAGGTAGAATTGAGCAAGTTTGCCCAGTCATTTGCCCAGCAACTGGCACTTACCAATAAGAAGGAACAAGGGCATGTTTCCGACTGTACTATACAGCTGGTGAAACAAATATATCAGTAGCAAGGCAGATTGCCGTGTGTGAGAAAGCATTGTCCTTGTAATTCGAATATTTTATTCGGAAAGTTGCTTTTCTGAAAGGCTTGAAAGAGTATCTCGCAACGGTACATGGAGACAAAGCCCAATCCAGGCCGACCATAGTCAGCACAGCAATGGCAAGTAAAATGGGATCAAAGCAGTGGTGTCTTTGCTCTTGCACACACCACACCGAAAGCTTCTGTTTTATGAAAATATACCATACACATACACATACACATACAGAAACGAAACTCGTGTTATTTCACAACAGTAAGTTGGCTACAGACATTTTAGTTGCTTGTTGCTGCTGGTTGTCGGATCTAGTGTACCATTTTGCTTTCCAATCTGTGGGCACAAAACGCATTTATTGAATCTGACTTTAACAGTAGATAGAAACCAAACCACAGAAATGTGCCGTTTTACCGTATAGTGCTGTTTATAGTACCCCCTATTTATAGTACCCGGGTGTACTATAAATGGAGACAGATTTTTATTCTGAAATCAGCTTTTGTGAATTCAAAACGTGCGAAAAATACAGTATTTTTTGGTGGTAAACCTTGTTTGTATGAAGAAAAACAGTAGATAATGCAATCATAGAGGTTCTGATGTTTGTTCATAACCTATTTTTTACATAAAATCGGTAATTTGAGCAAAGAACTTCAGATACTATTGTTAGTTTCTTATAGAGCAGATTTCGTAGGTGCCATATACAGTAGTGCACAAAAAAAATGTCCTCTCCACTTTTTCGGGTTCACTAAAATCACTGTTTTTCACTCAATTCTCAACGAATTTGAACCAAATTTTCAGGGTAGGTGCCCAATTAGTCCGGCTACTTGTGTTACAGTTTCGGCGCGAAAATTCAAATTTTGGCTGGAAATTTAAACGAAAATGCGAAAATCATATGGTCTCATAAAAACGGCTCTTACTCAAGAAATACAAAAGCTACGCCCGTGAAATCACGGCCGCTTATAGACCCAATTTAGTGCAATTTTCTGTGGAAGTTTCAAATTCCTCGCTCAAAGTACGCGCGAGAATCCGATTTTCAAATTTGGCAAAAAATCCGAATTTATCCATTTTCCAAAGCTAACATTTTGAGGTTCACTGAAATTGCCCGTTTTCAGTCAATTCTCTGCCAATCTGAACCAGATTTGCAGAGTACGTGCCCAATGGTTCTGGCTAACTCTGCTAGAATTTGAGCGCGAAAATTCAAATTTTGGCGGGAAATTTAAACGAATATGTGAATATCATAAAATGGTTTCATAAAAACGGCTCTTACTCAAGAAATACAAAAGCTATTCTGGTGAAATCATGGCCGCTTATAGACCAAACATAGTGCAGTTTTATGCAGAAGTTTCAAAACCCTCACTCAAAGTATGCGCCAGAATCCGATTTTCAAAGTTGGCAGAAAATCGGGATTTATCCATTTCCAAAGCTAACATTTTGAGGTTCACTAAAATTGCCCGTTTTCAGTCAATTCTCTGCCAATCTGAACCAAATTTGCAGAATAGGTCTTCAGTTGGTCTGGTTAACTCTGCTAGAATTTCGGCGCGAAAATTCGAATGTTGGCGGGAAATTTAAACTACAAAGTATCCTGCAAAAATTGTTCTTACTAATGTTTAAATTTCCCGCCAACATCTGAATTTTCGCGCCGAAATTCTAGCAGAGTTAGCCAGATCCATTGGGCACCTATTCTGCAAATCTGGTTCAGATTGGCAGAGAATTGACTGAAAACGGGCAATTTTTGTGAACCTCAAAATGTTCCTCAAATGCCCCAAGCAAAGTATTTGCCAGAGTCATCCTAAACCGACTACTGCCTCACCTACTTAGGAAGAGACGAGAGCAACAAGCCGGCTTCACACCTGGAAAATCGACAGTGGACCAGATTTTTGCCTTGCGACAGATAATTGAGCTAGCCCGAGAATACCGACGACCCCTGTTTATTGCCTTCATTGATCTAAAACAAGCCTTTGACTCAGTCGACAGGAAGAGAATGTGGAGAATAATCGAACTGCTACAAATCCCGGCGAAACTCAAAAGAATCCTTATGACCATCTACAGCAAACCAGAGGCAACAGTCAAAGTGAGTGGAAGAGAATCACCTACCTTCGAACTACAAACTGGCGTCAGACAAGGATGTGTCCTAGCACCGGCCCTGTTTAATACAGTGATTGACTATGTAATGAACCAAAGCCAACCAGCCCTCTCTGGTTTTCGTATTGGAGAGTATTCAATTACGGACTTGGATTTTGCCCATGACATCGCGCTCCTAACAGACTCCTTGGAAGACCTGGAAATTGGACTCTACACAGTCAATGACGAGTTTGAAAAACTGGGCCTGAAGATTAACTGGCAAAAAACGGAACTACTAGCCCCTAGGGATGCAACCGAATACAAAAATACCGAATACCGAATACCGAATACCGAAGCGGATTTTCGGAACCGAATAATACCGAATAATACCGAATATTGATGATTCGCAGCGCGATTGCAAAAATATACTGTCTAACTACTATTTCTTGTTTTCCGCTAAACTTTTTTATGCCAAAAAAGCTGTGGAGTGACGTATTGTTTGAATGCTATAGATTTATCCATGCCTGTAACTAAAAGAAGCCCTATTTGGTCGTTCTGCTGATGGTAAAGAACAAGTACAAAATTTGAGAAACAAACAATTTCAAGAGGCGCGAGTTAGGCCACAAGTGCCCTGATTAATTATGTAAAGTCACAGCACAAAGACACTTCCGCGTATATAGATATCCTCCTATTAGCCGCCACATGGCGGAGATTTCATAAAAACACTTGCCCCTAACCTGAGCCTAAGCCTGAGGCTAAGCCTAAGCCTAAAACCGTAGCTAAAAGTTGGGTTTGACTGCGGGTTGGGCGAAAGGGCCATCTCAATTACATGGAATGTGGCCGATAACAGGAAGCTATTTCACAAACGCATACAGAAAGTTGGAGGAAGGGAGCATCCATCCAGTACTACTGTAAGCACCGGAGCTGGCAGCTTAGGCATACAACTTAGATTGGATGAGTCGTTTGAAAAGATACAATGTAGATGTGATTTTATACGTTGTATTTGGGAGATAAAACAAACGCTTAGGTTAAGAAGTGGAAAGCTGATAGCGTAGTCTACTGGGAACTGAAAAGGCCGAAATGTTGTTGTTTATTATTATGTAAGTTAAACCTTGACCTTGAAGTTCGTTGACTTTTTGTTTGAATAGTAATTGTTTGCCAAAATTTTAGCATAGTAAATGAACAGAGAGATGTAAAAGAAGAGATATCTCGGTGATTTCTGCACAAATTTAAGCAAAACAGTGCAATTTTAACGGTTTTCCAATATTCGGTATTATTCGGTATTATTCGGTTTGAAAAATACCGAATTCGAATACCGAATTCGAATAGTACTAGTAACCGAATTATTCGGTTCATACCGAATAATACCGAACTTCGGTTGCATCCCTACTAGCCCCAGACCACATGGACCGACCAGACGAACTGCGGATACATGGACAGAGCGTTAAGTTCACGGAAAAATTCAGATATCTTGGAGCAAAGTTGTCCAGTAACGGATCTTGCCAAGATGATGTCTGCCGAAGAATCGCAATCTGCCAAACCAAAATGAGCAACCTGACAAGACCGCTATGGCTGAGACGTGACATTAAGAGGTCCACAAAGATGAAGATGTACCAGGCGCTTATTTTGTCATCTCTCCTATATGCTGCAGAAACCTGGACAATGACCAAAGGACTTGAGAATCAGCTAAATGTTTTTGACAACCAAAGCCTCAGGAAAATTGAGCAAATCCAGTGGTTCCATTTCATCAGAAATGAAGAAGTGAGAAGACGGACTGGTCAGCCTCATGCCTCATTGCTAGCCAAACTTAGTCGACTGAGATGGTATGGTCATATCAAACGAATGAACCCAAACGCGCTGCCACACAAACTGCTTGAATTTCGCCCAAACAAACGAGAATGGAAAAGGCCGGCAGGGAGACCGCGAACCAGATGGAAAGACAATGTTCGTGACGATCTGAAAAACGAGAGCGCCAATCCACTGAACAGAGCCCAATGGCGAGACATGCTGAAAAAGATGAGGTTCCGCAACGCCCCATCTAGTGGGCAAGCGACTTAAGTCAAAGTCAAGTCAAGTCAAAATGTTAGCTTTGGAAATGGATAAATTCCGATTTTCAGCCATTTTTGAAAATCGGATTCTGGCGCGTACTTTGAGCGAGGGTTTTGAAACTTCTGCATAAAATTGCACTATATTGGGTCAACAAGCGGCCATGATTTCACCAGAATAGCTTTTGTATTTCTTGAGTAAGAGCCGTTTTTATGAGACCATTTTATGATATTCACATATTCGTTTAAATTTCCCGCCAAAATTTGAATTTTCGCGCTCAAATTCTAGCAGAGTTAGCCAGAACCATTGGGCACGTACTCTGCAAATTTGGTTCAAATGGGCACAGAATTGACTGAAAACGGGCAATTTTAGTGAACCTCAAAATGTTAGCTTTGGAAATGATGATAAATCCCGATTTTTTGCCAACTTTGAAAATCGGATTCTCGCGCGTACTTTGAGCGAGGGTTTTGAAACTTCTACGTAAAATTGCACTATATTGGGTCTATAAGCGGCCGTGATTTCACGGGCGTAGCTTTTGTATTTCTTGAGTAAGAGCCGTTTTTATGAGACCATATGATTTTCGCATTTTCGTTTAAATTTCCCGCCAAAATTTGAATTTTCGCGCCGAAACTGTAGCACAAGTAGCCGGACTAATTGGGCACCTACCCTGAAAATTTGGTTCAAATTCGTTGAGAATTGAGTGAAAAACAGTGATTTTAGTGAACCCGAAAAAGTGGAGAGGACATTTTTTTTGTGCACTACTGTATAGTACCCGGGTACTATAAACAGCACTATACGGCACCACTGGCGGCCATGGGCATTTGCGTCAGATGCCTACGGAGCGGCATGTGTGACGCTTTCGGTGGTTTGAACTGTAGGTTTAATCAATTTCTTATCGATCTCGATTAGAACCTGCAAACGCTTCAGGCTCACTCCGAATCGCATAAACTCGGGGCAGGTTTTCTTTGGCAGTTTATCGGGGTGTTCCACTTTAGGACCGCCTCTCTCTGTGCACCCGTTGTAGTCTTTTGTCTGTATGGTAGCGGAATAGCCAAAGTTGTATATGTCGAGAAAGCCGCAGCAGTAGAGTTCGGGACTCTCCGAGCTGAGATTGGTAGCCAGCATTATACCCAGTGCTTGTTTGTTGAGACACTTGTTGAAATGCTTGTCATCTTTGGCCACCTTGAGAAAGAGAGAGCTGAACAAATATTCTCGATCTTCTGAAATCAAAATAATAAGCAAAATTTGACAGAATCAAGGTTCTTGCGTTCAAATACTAAGCTACATACTGAAAGGGTTCATCGGGTACTAGTGCATTTCAAAATAGAGTGCATTCTGTGTTTTTTTCGAATAGCTCCTTATGGAAGCGTCGGAGCGCATTTTGAATCAAACCAAAGTTGCAGAGGGCCCCAAGCTCTGTACTGTGGTGTAACCTAATCTGCGCAACGTTCCCTTGTAAAGCTAATTTGCTCAAGGGAAAAAATCGGCTTTTTCTATAGTTGGGCTGAATGCATTTTTTAGTAAATTTTTTAGTGGTGATGTGTTGTATGATTAGAGTGCATTCTGTGTTGGCACAGTGGGCGTAGTGGTTTAGGCCGCGTGCCCACTGTGCGCATACGCTCATCCACTCCGCGGGGCAAGTTTCTTGCAGCAAAGAGTTGATTGTCGGCATAAAGCTCCACCCAGGCCACCGAAAACTGGTTACAGCGAGTAGGTAAAATGGGAACCAACTGGATCTGCCGTTGCATTGAAAGCTGCTCCAAAAAGCATGCCGCGTTGGAGGGAAGATCAACGACATCAGGAGCCGCCTGAGCAACCAGCAATAAGGCCAATACCGGTTTGCGGTTTGGTCCGAACGCCGGGCGGCCGTTGGGAGCTGTCGGCACCATGACGTCACCACGCCAGGCACTCTCTTAGTACCTGGCACCCAACAGCATGGCTAGAGTGGCTTGGCAGTAAAAGAAGCGCAAACGTCCGAGATGACGATATAAGGGGTCACGAAATGGATGGTGCAGGTCTGATCATAGGGCTGTACATAGTACAGCCTCCCGCCAGATCGGATCGGATCAGATCATACAACACACCACCAGCAATCACACAAAACAACCACACGGTAGTTACAAAGCAAAACACTCTCTAACAAACACAATCTTTTCATCACTCTCCCTCATAGACGTCATGCCTGGCTGGCCTCTTCTGTGCCGGATGGCTGTGGAAACGATTACTGCTAACGTCTCTTCCTTCTCCTCCCATTCTGCATCTCTCGCCAACTTGTCCTCATCAACAATCTACCACCTTGTTCACACCATTTCCTTCTCACCACTCTCCTTCCTTTCTCTACGTTTGCTTTCACCAACGATAACAATGGACTTCTTCCAAACATGCTGAAACAGATCCACCTCATCTGTTGTCTTCTCATTCTCCTCCTGTTCATTGTCCTCTTCAACCTCTTTCTCCTCTTCATCTTACCACTCACCAGCGCACCACTCTCTTTCGCCTCATCACTCTCGTTCTCACCTTCTTTCTCTTTCTCACCATCCTTTCTCTTTCTCCTCCTTCTCTTCTAGCCACCTCAACGAATACTGGAACAAAATGAAAAACGGCCTTTTGCCAAACAAGGAATAATGGGAGCTCCGTCATCTAACTGTGCCTCATTGTCCACTTCTTTCTTCCCCTTATCTACAAACACAGCCGAACCTGTAGCGCCGGCAGAGGTCACATCGATGAGATTGTCCACGTGTGTCTCAAGAAGCGCGCTTGGAAGAGATGCCAACTGCAAAGGATCAACAATGGAACCACAAGAACCACACTCGTCACCAAGAAAAACCGATTGGCAAAATAGGAGCATCTTCAACTGAAACAATCTCATTCTCTTCCTTCTCCTTATCATCTTTCTCCTCCATATACAGGGTGTGCCAAAAAAAAACAACCCAGCAGATTTTTCACTGTAGCAACCGCAAATCTCAACCGATTTGAATGAATCCTTTTTTAAATGAAAGATAAATAAATTCTTGAAAGATTGATGTAAGGCTTATTAATGTACTCTGCTTAGTTCCTGAGATATTCACTCTCAAAATCAAAACTGTGATTTTGGCAGTGAACAAGAGGGAATTTTTATTTTTCCGCTGCACTTCGTAATAACACGGATTCCTGCTACTGTTGAAGGCTATTGGAGGCTTTACTGGTGACACATAAACTCGGTTCACTTCAACAGTAAAGTGTCATTAGCCCCCAGCAGTAGGAATCTGCTTTATTATGAAGTGCAACGGAATCGCTCTTGTTCTTTGCCAAAACCTGTTTCTGACTTTGAGGGCAAATATCTCAAGAACTAAGCAGTGAATCTCAATAAAAATTGCACCAATTTTGAAGAATTTATCAATCTTTCATTCAAAACAGGATTCATTCAAATCGGTTAAGATTCATGGTTGCAAAAGTAAACAATCTGCTGGGTTGTGTTTATCAGGCTATCTTAATAAACGTTACATCAATCTTTCAATAATTTATTTATCTTTCATTTAAAAAAGGATTCATTCAAATCGGTTGAAATTTGCGGTTGCTACAGCAAAAACTCTGCTGGGTTGTTTTTTTTTGGCACACCCTGTATATCCTTATAGCTCAGACTGTGATACTGCGTCTGCGTGGTCTGAATTTTGCCGCCATCTCTGGTCCTGTGCCAATAACTGTGTGCCTGCAAAATTTGTCAAGCCAAAAGCCGCGCACCGAGCTGTCATTTGCCCAGTTGTGCATCAGGTTATGCAGGAAAAGGAGGAGGCGCGCCAGCGTTTCAAGGACTCCAGTGACCCCGCCGCCCACTCAGCTTATGTGCGACTTCGGCGCAGGGGTAAATTTCTTGTGAAACAGGCAGTCAGAGAACGTATGACTCATGCATTTGAGAACTGTAACACCCCGGCTGAGTTTTGGCGCATGGTGTGAAGGTTAAAGGGCCAATCGAAGGAGATTCCCTCCATCGCAACCGCTGCAGGTACCACTCTTACTTCCACAAAAGAAAAGCAGCTGCCTTGGCAGAGCACTTTGAGTCTGTCTACACTCGAGCTCAGACTTACCGTTTCCAGCCGAAGAGCTGCCTGCTGAGTAGTGTTTCCGATCAAATTAAAATTAAATAACAAAATTAAATTGTTTTGGCCAAAATCACCAAGTAAATAGCAATTTAATAACAAATTAAATTTCTCGCGATGACTGCCAGACAAATTAAAATTATATTTAATTTCGTAAAATTGGCCTAGAAATTTGATATGAATTTGATATAAATTTGCTTGGTTCGGCAGCTTCACTAACAAAGTCTGGCTACAAAACAACAAGTTCAGTCCAAAGATGACCTTGTTCATGCTTATAGCAAAGATATGAACTCATTAAATGCCAATTTGTAGACCATTTGTCGCCATCTAAAGAAATGTCAACTCATTTTGGACTGACACGACCGAGGTTTTGAGCTGTTTCCTCAGCAATTGAGTATTGATTCTAGCAAATTTATATTTAATTCATATCAAATAACAAATTTGTATCAAATTAAATTTCAGAATTTTGGTACCAAGCAAATTAATAGCAAGTTATTTTCATCTGAAGGCTGAGCAAGCAATTTAATAGTTATTTAATTTCAAAATAAATTTACTCGGAAACACTACTGCTGAGCTAAACTGTTCTCCTGTCTTTGTTGAACGTGAGTTACTCGGCTTGAAGGCTGCAAAGGCACCAGGCCCGGACCAAATTCCTACTGTATTACTGAAGCAGTGCGCCCCTGTGTTGGCTCCTCCCTTGGCCGCCCTCTTTGCACGCTCTCTTAAGGAGGGTTTTGCGCCTGCGGCCTGGAAAGTGGCTCATGTTGTCCCTGTGCCAAAGCGCTCCCTGTCGGGGGCGCCTTCTGACTTTAGAGCACTGTTGAGTGTTGTTTCAAAGGCGATGGAACGCTATGTCAAATCCCTGATGTCACCGTTTATTTCAATCTCTGATCAGCAGTTTGGCTTTCGCAGTGCCCGATCAACCTCTGACTGCCTCACAAGTTGTGTGCACAAAATCTCGCTTGCTTTGGACAGCCATGGAAAGGCGGCTGCTGTGTTTCTCGATGTTAAAGCGCTTTCGATTCTGTGCCCCATGCTTCCCTGCTGAACTCTTTGCAGCATGTTTATTCGCTCCCAAACTGGCTGCTCCGGTGGATCTCTTCCTACCTGCAAAATCGCCGCTTTTCTGTCACTGTGGACGGCGAAACTTCCTCCAAACATCAGATGCACTCTGGTGTGGCGCAAGGCTCAGTGCTCGGGCCTGTTCTGTTTTCTGCCTATATTGATTCTGTGGCTAAAGTCCAACTGGACAGTGACACCAGTATCCTTCTTTATGATGATGACACTTCTGTCAAGTTCTGTATTAACTTGATTATTGAGTTTAAACTAACCGCTATTTCTCATGCTGTCATTTAGCATCACTTCGAATTTGTTTATCTTTTGAGAGTTGAATTGTTTTTTGTTGGCTAAGTTAGGTGTCGCGATAAAGGAGAAAAGAGGAGGCAGGCGGTGGTTTGTATCGAGTGAACGGCAAGGAGGGGAGTGCTTGTTGATTGTACGGTGGCTACAGAGTGCCAGCCAACACTGAGTCGTCATTCCTACTAGACACAACGCAATCAACATTTGGTGCCCAGCCAGCGCAATTGGACTTCAGTGATGGCGCCGCACAACAACAGCGCTCAAAACAAAAAGAGTCGGCTCAACCCTCAACGTCGCAAGTAATACGTGTTAATTCGTTCGGGCGGTGGGTAGGCTTAAGAAAGCTGAAAGCTCATCGCTAAAATTCTAAGTCCATTCTAATTCAAAAATAAAGCGATATGGATGCGGCAAGAGTCGATACCGTTCAAACTAGGAGTAGTCGTCGTCGAAATCTCGAACAGCAGTGTGAGTTGCTGCCCCAAGAAGCCGTGAGAATGCTAAAAGAGTTAGACGAATTGCAACAAAACGCCAGTACAGACAAAAAACTGTTAGTGTGCGAGATCTTCCAAAAAAAGTGCCTAGATTTAAAAACGGACATTCTGTCAAGTAGAGTGCAGTTAACAGACCTCAGAAAAGAATTGCCTCCTATGTTGGCAGATGAGCAGGAGGATGAGCAAAAGCAGACTTTCGAAAAATTGTCATCTGAATTATTACAACAGCTAAATGAGGCATACAGACAGATAGACCTGTTAATTCAGGGTACTGTTACTAAATGGGACCCGATCCCAGTGATCGTTGAGTCCAAAGCAGCTAGCGCCTCTCAGGCTGCCGTTACTAAATCGGGCCCGATCTCAGTGATCGTCGAGTCCAACGCAGCTAGCGCCTCTCAGGCTGCCGTTACTAAATCGGACCCGATCTCAATGATCGTCGAGTCCAACGCAGCTAGCGCCTCTCAGGCTGCCGTTACTAAATCGGACCCGATCTCAATGATCGTCGAGTCCAACGCAGCTAGCGCCTCTCAGGCTGCCGCTACTATTTCGGACCCGATCCCAGAGATCGCTGAGTCCAAATCAGCTATCGCCAGTCCACCAGATTCTGACCACAAGCAAGGAAAGGCTGAAAGCAAATCCGAGCTTAGTGGGTTAGTTCTGATGCTGCAACAACAGTTCCAGAGGACCGATGAAAGATTTGCACAGCTGCAACGCGAGTCCCAGAAACAACAGGAACTGACAGAAAGGCGATTCTATGAGCACATAAATAAGCTACAGACTAAGCACACAGAACAGTTAAAGAGTGCGCAGGACCGCTTCGACTGGGCGGTTCAGCATTTCCAGAGTCTGTATGATTATCAGAACAGTAAGTATTCGGACCAGATAGTGGAATGCCAAAACAAAATAGCTGAGCTTGAACGGCAACCACATTCGGTGGTGCAGCTAAACAGAGAGGAAGGAGCTAGGACCACCCAGTTAGTAGCAACCAATTTGCTGGGTACTGCTAAGTCATTTGGTACGGTCCGACTTCCTAAGCTCGAGTTGAAGCCCTTTGACGGCGATATCTTTGAGTGGAAGGCATTCTGGTCCAGCTTCTCTGAAACAGTTGACAATCATGCGGCATTGACTGCAACTCAAAAATTTTCCTATTTGAAGTCAGTCTTGAAAGGGGTGGCTCTCAAGTTGATTGATGGCTTTCCTACTACAGACAGATATTATGACCAAGCAGTTGACCTCCTCAAAAAGCACTATGGCAATGAGTCAGATTTAATTGCTGCACACTACAATGCGTTAGAGCAGATCAAGACGATTGACGACTCATTTGAAGCTCTGCAGACCTTCTACATGACACTGGAGAAACATGTTAGAGGGTTGGAGCAGTTGGGTCAGGCAGACGCAGCAGAAAAATTTCTTGCATACACACTGATAAAAAAGTTGCCTCTTCGTCTACTCAAGGAGTTCTCGCTGAAGGTAGAGGAGGAACCTAATCGCCTGCAGTACCTACGAGAGTTTCTGTTCAAAGAGCTCCAGATGCTTCGTTTTGTGAAGCAGTTTAGCTTGGCTAGCCCTAATTCGACCCCTAAATCATGTGTCTCTAAGTCAGCTGCTCCTCAGGCCACAATGTACTCATTGTTGGCAAAGGGTCAGCCCCATTGTGTGTATTGCAAGGCAGTACATTTCCCGGATCAGTGTACCTCTCTAGCCACGTCTAAACAGAGGCATGAGTTTGCCAAGGCTAATAAGCTCTGCTTCAAGTGCTTGCGTACAGACCATGCGTACAAAGACTGTCCAAATAAACAGAGGAAGTGTTTCCATTGCCAGTCAATAAATCATCACAGATCGCTGTGTTTAGTGAAATTTGGCTGCAAAACTAGCGATGCTAAGTCAAAGTCTCAATATGAGATCAAGAAACAGAACGTTACTAGATCGTTAACTACAGTCAGTTCTGTAAACACTGATGCGTTTCCGTCTCAGACCAGCCGGGGTGAGACAGCAGTCAAGGCAGTAGACAGTGCAGCAGCGGCTGGGAAAGCAGCTGTACTTACTGCTGCAACATCCAATAAGCAGGTGCTGTTACTTACAGTTGCAGCCACTATTTCCAGTACAGTCACTGGGGAAAACGTTCAAGTGAGATTGCTGCTTGACTCTGGAAGTCAAAAAACCTTCCTGAGAACTCACGTCAGCAACAAGCTTTCACTGAAACATTTGGCCAGAGATGATTTCTGGGTGGCAGGGTTTGCACAACGATTGCGATCCTACAAATCCCATCAAGTCCAATTCGATTTGAAGCTGAAAGACGAAACTCAGATTAGAGTTGTGGCTAAGTTGTGTGACCACATAACTCAGCCTATAGTCAGGCAACCCCTTGATCCTGTGGTGTACCCGGAATTGGTGCGTTACCAGTTGGCTGACCCGATTGTCTCGGACCTTGAGTCAGCGCCGGTAGACGTACTGCTGGGTGGCGATTACTTCTTCAAAATCGTCACAATGGAGCCTCTAATTCATCTAAGTCCCGATTTATTTCTTGTTAGTTCAAGGTTGGGGTACATACCAGCTGGTAAGGTGGATGTGTCTGGCAAAGGTGAACAAGATAAATCTGTTGTGGCCACAGTGCACGTAAGCCCACCAGATACCGCAGAGACGATTGTTGAAAAACTGTGGCGGCTTGATGCCTTAGGGATCAAAGAGTCAGGCCAGCAGAATGCAGATGAAAAAGTCCAAGAAGACTTCAATCAATCTGTTGTGTATCTGCCGAATGAGAATCGGTACCAGGTGGCCTATCCAAAGCGATTTCCAGAAATCCTACTGCAGGACAACTATTTCGTTGCCTTAAATCGGCTTCACTCATTGATCAGCCGGTTGCAAGGTTCAACACAGATCTTACAGCAGTATGACCAGACCTTTGCTGACTACCTGCAACTGGGAATTATCGAAGAAATCGACAATGACCAGACACCGGTGGGGCCATTGTACTATGTCCCACACCACTGTGTCATTAAGCCTTCAAGCACCACTACAAAATTGCGTGTTGTCTATGATGCCAGCAGCAAGGCAAACAATGACACACATAGTCTGAATGAAAACCTGTATGTTGGTCCAGTTCAGGTGGAGGACCTGTGTGGGCTCATAATGCGCTTTCGATTGAGACCTGTTGGTCTTCTCTCTGACATAGAGAAGGCGTTCTTGCAAGTAGTGGTACAGCCAGATTTGCGTGATCTGATGCGCTTTCTCTGGGTGAAAGATATTCACAATCCCCAGACCTCTAAGTCAAACTTGCGAACCTTTCGCTTTGTTCGAGTAAGCTTTGGGCTTGTTTGCAGTCCGTTTTTGTTAGCTGCTACAATCAGGCATCATTTGAACCGTGCCGATCTGGTATGTCCAGTGTCCCGTCAGATAGCAGAAAATATCTATGTGGACAACGTTCTGGTGTCAGTAGATAGCTTAGAGGACAGCAAAGAGTTCTACAAGCAGGCCAAAAATCTATTCTCACTAGCCGGAATGAATCTCCGGGAGTGGGTGTCTAATTCTACAGAGTTCATGGCTCAGATCGTTGAAGGTGACAAGTGCTTGCAACCAGTTGTCAAGTTGTTAGGCATGCGTTGGCATGTGGCATCAGATGAGCTATCAGTGGTAGTACCAAATCCAGCCTCCACTGAGCAAACATTCACTAAGCGGAAGTTTCTGTCCGTTTTGTCCTCAGTGTACGATCCGCTAGGCTTGGTTTGTCCATTAGTCGCTCCAGCCAAGCTAGTAGTACAAGAAATGTGGCTCGAGAAATTCACTTGGGACTCAGCACTCCCGCCAGAGTGGAACCGCAGGTGCGAAAAAGCAATACAGATACTGCTAACAGTGGCCAGAGTTACCATTCCGCGAGTGACCGGCCCAATTTCGAGTGACAGTGATGTACAACTCCACTGTTTCACTGACGCGTCAAAACGGTCTTACAGTGCCTTAGTGTACTTGCGCATCTCCAATGGAGAGAAGACGACTGCTCACTTAACATGCATTTTGCGAGAAAGTCAACTTAGGATGTTCAAGCAACTTTTTTTCGCGGATTCGGCTGGTATCCAAATATGTTAAAATAGATGTCAAACGAACACCAACGGTACATGTTCGAACACCAGCGACCCCCTAGAACCGGAGCTGTACCCCCTCAAAGTTGGGTCGGTAACCCCTTTTCGGCCATTTTCTCGACATTTACTCAAACGATCACCATTCACTCGTTTCTCAAGAGTAAGAACAGGCGTGCACATGGTTGGATAGCCCTGACAGTTGCCTTTCAGACGCTGCACACAGCGCTTCCGGAACGTACCCGGTTAGCGAGATATTCTCCGAAAACTACAAAATTTAGCGAAATTCCGACTCGATTTTTTTCCAAAAAATCGCTGTAACTTCTGCCATATATGCGGGGTCAAGCTGATTTTTGCTAAAAAGATAAAATGCAAAATGCCAAACAAAATTAACCTATTTCGGAGGCAAATTTTTGGGGGTGGGGGGGGGGTGTTTTGCAATTTGAAGCCAGTCAAAAAATATTTTTTTTGCTCAGAATAAAAAACAAACACACAATTCTGGTGCAGTTTCTCCCGCTGATTACGAATATGAACTCGGTTTGGCTGGATTCCTTTTGGTTCGGGAGAAATTTGCATCCAAATCTTCGAGTGGCTGTATTTCTAAAGTGGCACTGCTCATTAGCATGAGCAAGAACCATGCTAGATAGCAGTTTTTCTTATGTAGTTTTTGATGCTGATTCTGAAGATAATCATATTTTTTATCTACGTTGAGCAGTTCTGAAGATATGGGCATTTTGAGAATTTGCGAACAAAACCGTTGCAGTTGGTATGCAATGGTGGTTTGAAATGTTACTCAATTCTGTCATATGCTAGATACGGAGTCATGGACTTAGCATCACCTAATGCAGTTTTTGCCGCTGATTATGAAACTTACCTCTATTTTTCAATCCGACGGCTTCTGAGTGAGTTACTTAGGCCTGGTGCCCTGTCATCCACATTATAAGAAATTTATCAAACAGGTGCGTGAAATAGCAACTGTTATATGCAGTTTTCTTCGCTGATTCAGAATATGACCTTATTTTTGCGCTACAATGACCTTGTCACGAGTTATAGACCTCTAAAATTACTTCAATATCCATGCTTTCAGGAGTGGTAATCTGGAAATAGATAGTCTGTGCTTTGGCACTTGTGAAGTGAATTATCTATCAGAAAATAGTGTATCCGAACTATTTTCGACCGCTGATTTATAAAATGACCTTACTTCTGCTCTACAAGCCTTTCATTTTAAGGTTCTGTCATATTCTTGTGAAAGAAGTGCAGAAAGTTGTATCTTAAAATCAATAGCTTGTAGAGCAGAAGTAAGGTCATTTTTGAAACCAGCGGTTCAAAATAGGTTGGATACACTATTTTTGATAGATAATTCGCTTCACAAGTGCCAAAGCGCAGACTATCTATTTCCAGATTACCACTCCTGAAAGCATGGATATTGAAGTAACTTTAGAGGTCTATAACTCATGACAAGGTCATTGTAGCGCAAAAATAAGGTCATATTCTGAATCAGCGAAGAAACCTGCATATAACAGTTGTTATTTTACGCACCTGTTTGATAAATTTCTTATAATGTGGATGACAGGGCACCAGGCCTAAGTAACTCACTCAGAAGCCGTCGGATTGAAAAATAGAGGTAATTTTCATAATTAGCGGCAAAAACTGCATTAGGTGATGCTAAGTCCATGACTCCGTATCTAGCATATGACAGAATTGAGTAACATTTCAAACCACCATTGCATACCAACTGCAACGGTTTTGTTCGCAAATTCTCAAAATGCCCATATCTTCAGAACTGCTCAACGTAGATAAAAAATATGATTATCTTCAGAATCAGCATCAAAAACTACATAAGAAAAACTGCTATCTAGCATGGTTTTTGCTCATGCTAATGAGCAGTGCCACTTTAGAAATACAGCCACTCGAAGATTTGGATGCAAATTCCTCCCGAACCAAAAGGAATCCAGCCAAACCGAGTTCATATTCGTAATCAGCGGGAGAAACTGCACCAGAATTGTGTGTTTGTTTTTTATTCTGAGCAAAAAAATATTTTTTGACTGGCTTCAAATTGCAAAACACCCCCCCCCCCACCCCCAAAAATTTGCCTCCGAAATAGGTTAATTTTGTTTGGCATTTTGCATTTTATCTTTTTAGCAAAAATCAGCTTGACCCCGCATATATGGCAGAAGTTACAGCGATTTTTTGGAAAAAATCGAGTCGGAATTTCTCTAAATTTTGTAGTTTTCGGAGAATATCTCGCTAACCGGGTACGTTCCGGAAGCGCTGTGTGCAGCGTCTGAAAGGCAACTGTCAGGGCTATCCAACCATGTGCACGCCTGTTCTTACTCTTGAGAAACGAGTGAATGGTGATCGTTTGAGTAAATGTCGAGAAAATGGCCGAAAAGGGGTTACCGACCCAACTTTGAGGGGGTACAGCTCCGGTTCTAGGGGGTCGCTGGTGTTCGAACATGTACCGTTGGTGTTCGTTTGGCATCTATTTTAACATGTTTGGCTACCAGCTGGATCCGCGAAAAAAAGTTGCTTAAACACCTTCCCTTATAGCTAAGTTGACTTTCTCGCAAAATGCATGTTAATATTCGCAAAAAATCGACTAGCGCCTGTAAAAACCGTAACTCTACCGCGTCTAGAACTTCTTGGCATTTTGTTGGGTGTCCGTGCCCTCAAATTTGTGCACAAACAGCTGCGTTGTTCAGTCCATAAACAGTTCCTTTGGACGGACTCAGAATGCTCTTTAGCCTGGATAGCGACCGATAAAGTGCTGCCAAAGTGGGTGTCTACACGGGTTGCTGAAATCGCAGGATATTGTTTAGTGGTTTTGCGTTCGATCCCTGGCAAACAAAATCCAGCGGATATCCCACTAAGCCAGAATTGCACCCCCACATTCATCATAATGTTGTTTGGTGGGAGGGTCCTTCGTGGCTGATTCAAAACCCAGACAATTGGCCCGAAAAAGTTTGCGTGACAAACACCCCACTTGAGTCAGCGGCTGTTCTTAACGAACCAGAGGAGTCGGCTATACTTCTGGCGAACAAAGTCGAACCTCCTTTCGCTAATTTACTGGCTAGATTTTCGAGCGCCTCTACGCTTTTCAGAGTTACTGCTTGGATTTTACGTGCCGCTAAAGTTTGGAAAACGCTAAGAGCGCCAACCCGAAAATTACGCAGTCATGTATCAAAATTATCCAAGTCTAAATCAAGTAATATTGCTAGTTTGTCAAGCTCTGAAGTGGCAGAAGCAACGGACTGTTGGGTTAAATGGGCTCAAGCAGAGGCCTTCCCAGAGGAACTTGCCTGTCTGCGTACTCAGACAGCACAAAAACCGCTGGTCAGACAGTTGGGCCTCCATTTAGACGCCAACGGGTTGATTCGTTGTGGGGGACGTCTCGAAAATGCCGATTTGCCTTTAGATGCGAAACATCCAAAATTATTGCCCAAAAACCATTTACTGTCTAAGCTGTTTATTTTGTCAGTGCACAAACGCCTGTTACACGCTGGAACGAATCATACACTAGCCCAATTACGTTACCATTTTTGGATCCCACAGGGTAGACGCTATGTACGATCAGTACTGAGGCAATGTAGAGTCTGCAAAAGGCAAGGAGGTGGTACCTTTGCCACACCACCTTTTCCGCCATTGCCTAAGTTTCGCGTGTCAAGGCACATTCCTTTTCAGACCCTAGGCCTTGATTACTTGGGGCCACTGCTCGTTCGTAGGAGTAAACTGGATAGTTCAGCTTACAAGGTCTGGATTTGCCTGTTTACCTGTGCGTCAACCAGAGCAGTGCATCTAGAAGTGGTCAACGATTGTGGCGCAGAGGAGTTTCTTTCTGCCTTTAAAAAATTCTGCGCTAGAAGAGGAATACCACGCTTTATCTTGTCTGATAACGCTGCGCAATTTAAACTCGCTAATTCTTCGCTCTTCTTTCTGTGGAATCGTAAAGCGTTATCCGAAACCAAAATTCAGCAATTTCTCTGCAACAAAGGCATTACGTGGCGCTTTATCCCGTCTCTGTCCCCGTGGATGGGCGGTTTCTATGAAAGGTTGATTCAGTCAGTAAAGCGAGCGCTAAAACGAGTTTTAGGCAACAAGTCAATCGATCTGCTAGAGTTGCAGACAGTGGTGACGGAAACTGAAGGGGTGCTGAATTCTCGCCCTCTGATCGGGCTAGACGAGTCGTTCGATAGGGTGATCACACCAGCGCATCTGTTGGGGGTCAACCCGGACCTTTCAATGCCTAACGCAGAGGTCGAACGAGACCCTGAGTATCACCCGCCGAGTGCTTCTCAGAAACGAGTCACCCAGTTTTCGGAATTTTGGTCTAAATCGCAAAAAACGCTCAATTACTTCTGGAAACAGTGGCAGGCTTCGTATTTACTCAATTTGAGAGAAATTCACGCCCAAAATCAGGCAAAACGGGGACATGGGTCTGCCAGTGAACCCCCTCGCGTCGGTACCATTGTTCTCCTGAAAGAACACTCTCCCCGAGGCCAATGGCCGCTAGCTAAGATCGTTAAACTACTAATTGGTCAAGATGGACTGTGTAGATCGGCTTATGTACAGACGGCAAAGGGCAAAACATTGCTAAGAGCTGTTAAATTGATGGTCCCACTTGAAGGACCGGCCGAAGACTAATTGACGTCCATTCAACTCCTGTATCGTAATTTGTTTTAGCGAGCGAGGTGGTCGGCGGTCGTAGTCTCCAAGACGGCGTGTCATGCCTCCAACGCAGCCGCTAGAGCTTTGGGAGTGTTGCCGTCGTTCTTGTGTCACTACCAGCCACAGTCAAAACAAAGCGGACGTTTTGATCGTTTAGTTGTTGGTTGACACGTTCGGTTTCCGGAGTGTCAAGTTCTGTATTAACTTGATTATTGAGTTTAAACTAACCGCTATTTCTCATGCTGTCATTTAGCATCACTTCGAATTTGTTTATCTTTTGAGAGTTGAATTGTTTTTTGTTGGCTAAGTTAGGTGTCGCGATAAAGGAGAAAAGAGGAGGCAGGCGGTGGTTTGTATCGAGTGAACGGCAAGGAGGGGAGTGCTTGTTGATTGTACGGTGGCTACAGAGCGCCAGCCAACACTGAGTCGTCATTCCTACTAGACACAACGCAATCAACAACTTCTATTCTTTGGCCAATTTCTGGGCCCAAAGACGTGCACCATCTCCAGGCAGACCTGAACTCGATTTGCCAGCAGTTTATCAACCTTGGTCTGCTCTTAAATGCTGCAAAGACAAAGATGGTTCTGTTTTCCCATAACACCTGCCGCGATCACTACCGGGCTCTCCCTCAGCTTTACCTAAATGGCGAGGCCATCCAAGTTGTAGAGGAGTGCAAGTACTTGGGTGTTACCTTGGACAGTCGGCTTGCGTTTAACCGGCACTCTGAACTGGCAGCTCTCCGCACTCCTCGTCAGGCGATCGGAGCAGCAAGGTGACAATTTCTGGGTAAAGCGCCATTGTCTGTTTTCGAAAAGTTGTTTAAGCAATGTTTTTTACCGCAATTCACAGGGAAAACGTCTTTTGGGATATGGTTGCTGCGATCTGTTAACGTACAGTTACAGATCGCATAACAAGATCGCATTTAGCGCAGTAACGATGTGATAATGCGACGCGGCGCCTCTGACTGATGATGCGTTAAATGAGATCTGCTAATGTACATTTACAGATCATCTGCAACAATCGCATTAGCAGATCACGTTAACCGTGCTACAACAGTCAGCCCTGCGTTCTGAAATGGCTTTGGTTGATTCGTATTTAACGCATTTAACGTATTAATGCTAATGAGATCTTTGTAGACAGACCGTCTTACGATAGTTAAATACGATGACAAGCTACAGTTAATGCGATTACAAGGCACAGTTAATGCGATCTCTAACTGTACATTAGCAGATCGCAGTAACCGTATCTCAAAAGACGTTTTCCCTGTGATTGTGTTATGCAATTGAGTGCTGGTTTTCAAAAGCAAATTACAGTAAGGCTAGACTCGAGAAAACTCAGGGACTCTTTGCTAAGCTGTTCTTAAATCGTTATGATCTGTCTTACAGTGAGCTTGTACAGCAGTGCAGTCTAGTCCTATTTGGTTGTTAGCTGCTCAGAGAAGACTCTTGTCCTTTTACCAATACAATCATGGTACCCGTTACAGCCCTGTAGATCTTAGTAATGTTGTTAGACTAGGCGTGCGAAAAACTGAACGTTTAAACCTAGCTCATTGCTGTCACGTTGAGCTGACCAGTCATACGGTCGGTCGCCATGGGCAGCACTTTGTTTTACACAGCCTCTCGTATCTGGAATGTCTTACCCCAGTCTGTTGTTTTAAGTAATTTGTCCAGTTTTAGAAAGTTTGTTACTGGTGATTCGTTTCAAGACTTTGTTATTAGACAGCAACAACATGTACATATCGCATAGGCTTTGTTTTATCTGCTTTACTGCTTCTGCCTAAGTACCGTTTTACAGGTGTCTGGCTGTAATTGTCATTGCCAACCAAGATCGGGCAGACATGTTAAGTGGGGGGTCGCCGGAATCGGCCGGCATGGTGTGCATTGGACATCTTTATGGCCCCAAAGAAAAACCCTAAAACAGTTCTGCCCAACTCCCTCTGGGTAGCCAGCAATGGCCATCCATGGTTCTCTCTGATGGGGCCATTTTCCATAGTAAAACTTCAAAACACCCCTAACGGAAATGGGCTTTCCCCGGGGCCGAGTTAGCTGAGACACCTGCTATCCAGCGTTCGAAAGCTCACATCATGGGCTTTTAGAAACTGCAACAAAATTTATGGTGATTTTTGTTGTATCAAAAATAATCGATCGCAAAATATCGATTGATCACGATTTTATCAGTTTTCAGCATCTGACTAAAGTAGCTACAAAGGAAAATGAGATGACCAAATTGAGGTTTTCGGGTAGGTCAAATTCATTGGCGACGTCCATTTATAGCTACGATCACTTGATCAATCGATAATCGATCGACTATCGATTTTTTTCTCGGCAGATGACCCAACTACACAGGCTATGATGTTAGTGGTTTTCAGGCATGCTGATTTCAACCACAATGTCGGTTTAGAGCTATCGTCGCGTTTTAATTCGATAATCAACATCGATTGATTATCGATTTTTGCGGTGCAAATAAGCAAATCACATAAACTATAATGTCAGTGGTTTTTGGGCATTCAAATTCAACCATTATGACTTTTTGAGCTATCATTCCAGTTTAGGTCGATAATCAATATCGATTGATTATCGATTTTTCGTGAAAATGATCGAACCACACAGGCTATGGTTTTAGTGGTTTTTGGGCATTCCGATTTCAACCATGATGTCGTTTTAGAGCTATCATCGCAGTATAGTTCGATTATTAAGATGCATTTTGCGAGAAAGTCAGCTTTGAGGGGGCAAGCAGGGCCATTTCAAGGATCTGGCTGATATTTATATCTATTAAAATAGAGCACAGTCGAAGACCAACGGTGCATGCCCGGCCACCAGCAGCCCCCTAGAACCGGAGCTACACCCCCTCAAAGTCGGGTCGGCAGCAATTTTCGGGCTCATTTTAATAGCTCTGACACCCTCCATTCAAACGATCACCCTTCATTCGTTTCTTAACCTAGGATCCCGATTCGCATATGGCTTTGTAGCTGGTCCAATGGCCTTTTATTTTCTGGTACTTCCGTTTCCAGGTCATAGCTGCTTACCGAGATATTCGCCGAAAACTGCGAAATTTCCACAAAATGCCACTCCGTTTTTTTTCGAAAAATCTTTATAATTTTTTGTGCAAAGGCCCTGCCAAGCTAATGTTTTAACAAAAGTTAGGCATGAGTTGGCCAAACAAAATGAGCGCCCCAAAGTGTGCGGTTAGGGGGAGGGGGGTGTTTTGCCCTCTCAAAGGTGTTCGAAAAAAATTTTTTTCTGCAAAGCTTAGTTGTTAGCATACTGTTATATGCAGTTTTGTGTGCTGAGTTCGAAAATGCATTCAGTTTAGCTAGATTCGCTCTGGATCGGGAGAAATTGGCGTCCAAAGTTGAGACCAACCCTTTTTCTTGATTGGCACTACTCGCCAGTATGACCATTAACCGCGGTGCAATGCAGTTTTTCTTATGTAGTTTTTGCTGCTGATTGCACTAATAATGCAGGGTGGGCCATTTATTTATTCCCGGTTTCATATAACCATAACTTTTTTCCAGTCAGATCGATTTTATTAAAATTTTACATACAAATGTCTTAACACTTCAAATTTTTACAGTTAAAATTTAAAATTAATCCTTCACTCTGGTCGCTAGTTATGCGTCTCCACGTGGCCGCCACTTTTTTCGATCGCTTTCTCCAGCCTCAGTCGGTACTCCAGCATACATTGAGTCTTCTGCCGCATCTCGACCGTAATCTCTTCAAAGGCGATCCTGATGTGCTCTTTCACTTATTAAACGGAATATATAGGGTTCCTAAAGCATCGATACAAAAATTGTCATCAGAAGGCAGAAAGAAACAAATCGCCAGCCTCGTTCTGTACTACGAGTATAATTCACAGTGCAATAACGAACTTTTGAAAAGTTTACTGTTATTCAGACATTTCATGTCAGAACGCGCTAAAATTTTAACAGTAAAAACTTGAAGTATCAGGGTGTATCTATACAAAATTTCAGCAAAATCGGTCTGTGTAGGAAAAAGTTATGTCCTAATGAAACTGGGAATAGATAAATGGCCCACCCTGTATAGTAGTATGGATAAAAAAATGTCCCATCGCTTTTTCGGCCTTCACTCATACGTTTCGTTCTCAGTCAGTTCTTTACCGATTTCGCTCAAATTTTCAGCAAAAATTAACAACATGGTTGGATATATATTCTGCAAGTTTAGTGCCAAAATTCCGACTCATACTGGTTTTATGACCAGAAAACTAGGAATGAGGGTGGTCCACGCAAATTTAATTTTTTTCGGTAATAGAAGGAGTATAGGCCTGAAACTTGCAGGAATGATTGGTGCTGCTATTGGGCATAACATACTAAGCGGGCAGCCCTGTAGCTCAAAGGGCACTAAAATGGGGGAATTTCAAAAACATGACGAAATATGACTTTTCTTCGTAAAACCGGCAAAATGACGATTCTAAAGATTTTCAATTTTCAAAAAACGCTGCAGGGATGGTTACTATGGTGTGGAACAGAGCTTAAATATCAGGTTCATTTATTTGTCGAACTTCCTGCTACAATCTATGTTGATTAACAACAGATTCAGTGCTTTGATTCTAGAAGGTGCAGATTTCTTAACTATGGGATTTTCACTCATGTTTTTGAAATTCCCCCATTTTAGTGCCCTTTGAGCTACAGGGCTGCCCGCTTAGTATGTTATGCCCAATAGCAACACCAATCATTCCTGCAAGTTTCAGGACTGTACTCCTTGTATTACCGAAAAAGAATAAATTTGCGTGGACCACCCTCATTCCTAGTTTTCGGGTCATAAAACCAGTATGAGTCGGAATTTTGGCACTAAACTTGCAGAATATTTAGCCAACCATGTTGTTAATTTTTTCTGAAAATTTGAGCCAAATCGGTAAAGAAGTGACAGAGAACGAAACGTTTGAGTGAAGGCCGAAAAAGCGATGGGACATTTTTTTTATCTATACTGTATCAGCCAGATCCGTGAGATGGCCCTGCTTGCCCCCTCTCTTCGGCACCAAAGCTGACTTTCTCGCAAAATGCATCTTAATATCGAGTGATTGTCAAGTATCGATTATTTTGTGGAATATGTGAAATAATACAACTTCCGCCTTATGCGTTTTCTTGCATTACTTGTTGTAGCTAAGCTGGTGTCCGTTTACCCATAGTGAATACATCAATCAACATATGGGCATTTTGAATATATTTCAATACATTTTGAATATATATCAATACATTTCTAATAGGAAAAAATTAGGCTCAGGAGCTATATCGAAAGGCGCATACATAAAATGGGTTTTGGTTTCGGTGCAGAACACAAAAAGAAAGCAAGACTCCAGAACAATCTATTCTAAAATATTTGGACCGTATACTACATGCTCCAAAGCAATCAAAGTTTTGTAGTACAGTACATAAAGTGTATGTATTAACTAGTAGAGATGTGCACGGGCCGGGCCGGCCCGGCCCGTGCGCCAGGCCGGGCACAATTTTCGGCCCGCCGGGCCGGGCCGGGCTGACCAGTTTAGCATAGTGGCCCGAAAATTTTGAAAGGTTGCACAAATTCAAGATTATGTACACTGGTGCTGAATATAAGCGCTAGCAACCGAATATCGATTATCGTTTGATCAAGTGATCGTAGCTGTAAATGGGCGTCGCCAATGAATTTGACATACCAGAAAACCTCAATTTGGTCATCCCATTTTCCTTTGCAGCTACTTTAGTCAGATGCTGAAAACTGATAAAATCGTGATCAATCGATACTTTGCGATCGATTATTTTTGATACAACAAAAATCACCATAAATTTTATTGCAGATTCTGAAAGCCCATGATGTGAGCTTTCGAACGCTGGATAGCATGCGTCTCAGCTAACTCGGCCCCCTGAGAAACGCCCATTTCCGTTAGGGGTGTTTTGGAGTTTTACTATGGAAAATGGCCCCATCAGAGAGAACCATGGATGGCCATTGCTGGCTACCCAGAGGGAGTTGGGCGGAACTGTGTTAGGGTTTTACTTTGGGCCATAGGGATGTCCAACGCACACCATGCCAGGCGATTCCGCCGACCCCCCACTTAACATGTCTGCCTGATGGCTGCCTGATTTCGGTTGGCAGTGACAATTAAAAAGGAAGTAAAGATTGATTGATTGATTGATTGATTGATTGATTGATTGATTGATTGATTGATTGATTGATTTTCGTTGCTCTTCAGGTGTCAACTTAGTTGTCAAGACGGCCTGCCTTTCCTGAGACAAGGGCTTCGTGTAGTCATCAGCCGGTGCCATTCCACTGACATGATGCGCGGTTGGCTCGATTGCCGTTAGTAATAGTTCAGCGTTGATCAAATTTGGAGTGTCTTCCAGCTTGTTCATCTCTTCAGTGCTGTGTACTAACAAAACACTTTCACCAGCGAGTTCGCTCTCAACCTTTTCAGACTGGTCGGCCAACAGATTTGAACGCATTCGGGACTCTAGCTCTTCTCGCAGTACATCCATCGGTACCACATATAAGATTTTTGCCTGTTTCTTGCTGATCGGCAGTGGACATCGTTTGTCGGCCATAGCAGCAGACATGTCTTCTTCCACCTTCAGTGCCACCGAGAGTATTTCTTGAAAGGACTGAGCGTTTTGAAACTGCGCTTTCTTTTTCTGCCATCCCTTCCCGACTCATATCTCCATATCTCGGTGGAACCTCCACTGACCAGGCGTGTCACAACTATAGCACTCTGGAATAGTTGATTAGCAGACGAATAAACACTGTTTTGGACGTAAACGGCGATGAAATAAGACGCCGGAGAGACGCGAAAACGAGAATAGTTATGCCTGTAGAGGCTGTGTTTGCCAACACAAAGTTAAATAATAAATAATAACCGAGAAAGGGATGAACCTGTAGGTCCTAGACTGGTTGCCGGCTTCCGCACAGAAGAGACGCAGGTCGAGAGGGCATTTTACTGGCAACGCGCCACAACGTTAAATATGTACATTGTACCCTGCGCTCCAGCGTACTACCGATAAACAACAACTGAGTGAGGCCTTGCGCCGCGCCAGGCCCAGGACACGCGGAGGGATGTAGGCGCTCGGCCGGTTAATAATACACACAATAGGAAATAACGCACAATTAACGAGTTAATAATTAGTAAATCATTGCAGTGTTGCACAACACCAAATGTGAACTTGTTCTGGAGGAATCGAGGAAGATGTGCAGGTGGTATATTTTTGTGTATGGTGAATGTGTGTGTGTTCACAAACAACAGTAATCGCAGGTTTGGTCTGGCTTTTGTAACTTTTGCATTTGTCAATCAATTTCGCTGAATTCAATCAATTCTGTACTTCGTTAAACCACAAAATCGCTAACATTTCACCTCAGTAACCGCCAATGGGCGTTCATTTGGAAGTTCGGCCCATGGAGCCGTTTTAGAGGCGGTTATATACAAATACCCAACTCCCCTGTTACATGTGGGGGGGAAGCATGCAAGGAATCTTACGTACGTCCTGGTTCGACCATAGTGGAGTTTTGTATGTCCACTGGGGGCTCCACACATTCGTTATACTTTTCGATCAGACGCATCTCTATGGGTTGCAGTGTGCCTGGGTCCCGGTTGACGATGTCCAGTGTCCAGTTGAAGGCAGTCACAGATGCGTCGGCAACTATGTACAGTAGCAGTTAGACCTATTGTTGCGAAGCAAATTTTATGAGCCAGTTTAAGTTAATGGCGACCTTTTTGAGCCCTTTTTGGTACAAGTTTGGGCGATAGGCACGGTTTGGCTGGTTCCGCGATATTCATTGCTATTACCTACTAGCGAATTTTGAAGAAAAACGAAAATTAATTTACGTATGGCTAGAGTCTTAGTCGCTACGGAATTTAATTTACGTAACGCGTTAACTTTTGAAACTTTTGAAACTTTTTGAAACTTTATTCCTGCACACGATTTAGCAGAGCTAGTCACATGAAAAACACGAATGTAGATCATGACGTGTGAGGATAAAAAAACAATATGTGTGGAGTGTAACAGTGGTGAACAAGACTAGCACAAAGATTTGTCATAGAAAGCTTTCAGCCGAGATTTAAAAACAGACAAAGAGACTGGTTCCAAGCAGTTCAAACGCAGATTTATAAACGCTTCATTCAGCAGAGATGGTGCGCGGTGTGAGAAGGCACGCTTAGCAGTATCGGCAGTCACATTCGGCACTAGTAGGAGCAGTGGCACTTGGTTGATTCTCGACGATCTTCTGCATTCACTGATGCGCAGTTCGACAATTTGACTGTTCTCCAAGAAATGCTTGTATGCGAATAATTGAGTCCGGTACTTGAGCTCAGTCTGGGGGTCAAGCCATCCAAGTTTTTTCCTTGACTCTGTGGCGTGATCGAACTTCCTCAGCCCATCTACCAACTTTGCTCCAAAGTTGACCACTGGCAGATAGGTCTGATTTATGTAGGAGGGTGGTGCAGCTTGTATCGCGGGAGCTGCATAATAGATCTTAGGCAGCACTGTAGTAGCGATCAACCGTGTTAGGAGGTCTTTTGGCAAGCAGGATTTGACCCGGCTGATCGCAAACAAATCACTCTTGCACTTTCCAGAAACGATTTCCAGATGGCGCAGAAAATTCAGGTTTTGATCGAAAGTAACTCCAAGGTTCTTAGCTTCTGCTACATTCACCAGGGGCTGACCTGATAGCTGCAGTTCCACTGGATGCTCAATCAACCTTCGGCTTTGCGCAGTGCCAATTGTGATCACCTGAGTTTTCTTTGCATTAACTTTCAGATGATTGGCTGCACACCATTGCGATACTGCTACCAGATCTGTTTGTAGGCTGGCACAGGCAGCTTGAGCTTCAGATGGCTTATAGTGGATGCGCAGCTGGATATCGTCTGCAAAAAGAGTGCACTGAGCTCCCTGGACAACTGTTGGTAGATCATTGATGTACAGTAGGAATAACAGCGGGCCAAGAGTAGAACCTTGCAAGACACCTGATCTGAGAGGAAGTGAAGATGAAGTTTGAGTTCCAATTCGAACGCACTGTGTGCGATTTGAGAGGTAAGATCGCATCCAGTCTTGCTCCAGCCCTGTGATGCCATAGCGTTTGAGCTTTGCTAACAGAATATCATGATCAACGCAATCAAATGCTTTGCTCATGTCCAGGAGGGCCATTGTGGTCACTTTCTTCTGACCAATCGCACATTGAATACTGTTGGTGATGTGGAGAATGGCAAGCTCAGTTGAGCGCCCACGCAAAAAACCGTACTGACAGTTAGAGATCAGCTTCTCAACGTGCTTGTAAAGCTGGTTATACACAAACCGCTCCAAAGCTTTCCCAAAGAGAGGCAGCAGTGAGATTGGTCTGTAGTTTTCAGGTTGATCGTGTGCACCAGACTTGTGGATTGGAGTAACCACAGCTTCCTTCCAGACTGAGGGATAGAGCCCAGAAGCAAGACACTGATTGTACAGTTGAAGGAGTAGTTCACCAACTACAGGCAATGCAAGCTGAAGTGCATAGCCATTTACTCCATCTTTTCCTGGAGCTTTGAACTTGGGTAGATTCTTCATAACCTGCAGAAATTCGGTTTTGCAGATTGGTCGCAGCTTAAACAGAAATAACGGCAACAAATTAGCCGTTATAATTTCCGTATCACGTTTCAAATACGGAAATTAAAATCTGGTAAAACAGAAATAACGCGTTACATAAATTACCGATATTAATTTACGTTGCCCATCCCTACCCTTCTCTGTTGTGTGAACCATACAAACAAGGCACCGGTATCTTGGTACCACTGCTGCTTTGATTGAAGTCATAATTTTAACCTGATTTGGTGGAACTGTAGAACTTGCATCAAGCAGAGATTCACTGACTGCCCTTCCCTTCATTGTTTCACAATTTTAGAGAAAACTTGGTTTGGTGTTCTATAGTGCTTTGCTTAGAAATGTTTCACACAGCAAAAAGGGTTAAAATACACTAGAAAAGCCTTCCTCATATAACAGAACGTAGTCATAGTCAAACGGTTTGACTACCTGGCCTTCGTTTGACTACGTATTTATGGTAACGAAGGTAGTCAAACTTTGACTTTGACTACGTGTCTGTTTGACTACGACATCACAAAAGTATTGATTATTACTTTGACTTTGACTGGTGACTTTGACTGGTGACGTTTGCTACGTACGGTGTAAGGTGTCTGACTCAGGTAATAATATGACAATTGAAGATTGCCCCAACTCCAGTGGCGCACCCAGGTGTGTACACCCCCTTTGCGGTGGAGGTACTGAAGAAAAATTAGACAAAATATCAGAAATAAATCAATTATGTTCGAAAACTGTCTATTTTATGTTCAGAATACCTTATAAATGTGTTCGAAGCAGTGTTTCTGAGTAAATTTATTTTGAAATTAAATAACTATTAAATTGCTTCCTCAGCCTTCAGAAGAAAATAACTTGCTATAATTTGCTTGGTACCCAAATTCTGAAATTTAATTTGAAATTTGTTATTATCTGTGAATTGAATATAAATATAATCAATACTCAATTCCTGAGGAAACAGCTCGAAACCTTGGTCGTGTCAGTCCAAATTGACTTGACCGTTTTTCTAATGGCGACAAATGGTCTACAAATTAACTTTTAATGAGTTGATATCTTTGCTATAGCCTGTAGGCATGAACAATGTCATCTTTGGTCTGAACTTCTTGTTTTGTAGCCAGACTTTGGTTGGTGAAGCTGCCAAACCAAGCAAATTTATATCAAATTCATATCAAATCTATATCAAATTTCTAGGCCAATTTTACGCAATTTAGTACAAATTTAATTTTTTGACGGTAATCACAATAAATATAATTTGTTAATAAATTGCTATTTACTTGGTGATTTACTTTTGTTATTTAATTATAATTTGATCGGAAACACTATTTCGAAGGCTAAATTTTCACAAATTTCTCGTCCTGGTCGGGCAGAAGCCCAACCAGGCCACTTTAACCTGCTAAAACTTGCATTTTCTGTCAATTTTCAGCTCAGAATGCTTTTTCAACACGTTTTTGAAGGCTAATTTTGCAAAATTTTTCCGCCCTTGTTGGGCAGCGGCCCAACCAAGCAACTTTGAAATTGTACACCCCTCCCCTTTGCAAAATCCTGGGTACCCCACTGCCCCACTCCACGTCTACACTAAGTACTGTATGTAGAAGTATGCAATGCAGTACTTACTCATGTAAGTTGTGCGCCCACGTCTTTGGAAACGTACATACCGACAGGGTGATCGGTAGTATTGTCGGTCAGGATGTTGACAGTCGCGATAGTTCAAAATTTTCATTTTATCAAACTCTAAACTTCCTTTAATGTAAATCTCCAGGCAGCAATAGATGGTGGTTCTTTCGTAATGGTGATCGAAGACCAGCAAATTGAGCAGTTTTTTGGCGTACATACAATCAATCGATTCGGTATCATATTTCACCGAGACTGTTATCAGTTCTGTAAATCGAGGTAATGTATGCATTATACAGTATGGCACTTATCGTCGTTTATGTTAATGTTACTGCAGGGATGTGAGGTGTGTTTTTTTCCGTGTTTTCCGGATAAAATAACGGTTTTTTCCTAACGGTCGGAAAAAACATAAATCGCGGAAAAAATCTCAAGCTAAAAGTAGCTAATTTATGCACTTTTAGTTAAAATGGACTTTTGCCATGTACATATAATAGGCCACACTGACTCAAAACTGTTAGAAAAACAACAGAAAAGACCAAATTTGTACTGTTGATCGGGTATACCGATACCCATACCCAAAACTGGGTATTTTTGAGCAAAACTACCTGAAATTTGGGATACCCATACCCAGGTGCTTTTTGAAATACCCATACGCGGGTATACCGGACTTTTTTAAAAATACCGGGTATCTGAATTGGTATTAGCGCAAACACTCACGTTAATTTCTGTAAAAATTCTGCAAAAATTCTCTCAAGGAAGTGTTAAATACACATTCAACAAAACAATGTGTATTTTTGTGTATATTTGTGTATGTGTATTGTACTGAAAATGCAACTTTTTGGTAGATTTTGAGCCAGAAATGCTAAGAAAATCAAATCTCTCAATGTCTGTTGCTTTAAACCTTGGATAGCTTTGAAATCGAGTTATTTAGGCCATTTGCAGGCTTTATCAGGATATCTACTGTTTATTACTGCAGCAAAAACATCGAAATTTTACGATTCTGTTCGAAATTTTGCCGACTTTTGCTGATCAAATACACATACAGAAAAATAGACATTTCGAGTACTGTTTGTTTATGGTAATGTGTATCTGAATTTCTAATGTGTATGTGTATACACATTGAAAAAACAATGTGTATTTTTGTGTATGGTAAATGTGTATGTGTATACACAAACAACAGTAGTTACAGTACACGTAGGTGCAGATAATGTGCATTAGACGCTTCACGCACACCATTTTTAAGAACAAAACTGTAGAGCGTTAAAGCAATGTCTGATCTAACCAACCGACAGTACGTGCTACTTGTAACGGGAAGTTTAAGACAAGAAAAACCTGAAAAGTAGGTACCGACCTAGTAGGTGTCAGGTAAGTACTTGTATTTTCAAGTAGGTTCAGGCTCAGGTTCAGGTTCACAATTTTCAGGTTAATACCCAGGTTTCAGGTTCAGGTTCAGGTATACCTACCAACTGTAGTACCATGACAGGTGTCATTGTCTTACGGTAGGGCGTTGCAAGGCTAACCAACATGCATTATTCTCAAACTACGCTAACTTTATATAAGACGTTCCCAACGGGTGAGAACTCTATTAAGTGATACTGCCCTCAGTCTAAAATTCTTACCAGCTAAAATTTATGTTTTTTTCTAAAGCTTAGGCTTTTTAGGATCTGTAATATCAAGAAAATTTTTTATCAAGAAAAAGGTTACATCCAGTGTTGCCAGGTGCTAGCCAGTCCATTATACTACCACCCGTTCAAAATTATACTACTTTATACTACAATTTTCGCCATTATACTACATTTTCATACTACGCTCTAAAACTGTCAGATCAAAGGTTTAAAGCATGTTAGGTAATGCAGACAGCAATGGCAGAAGCGTTTTAATTTCTACTCAAAGAGTTTCTTACACAAGCTAAAGTTTCAATAACTTTTTAAACCATCGAAAACTTAGGCATTTTGCCAGTTTGCGTATGGTTTACCTTTCCCGTTGCCCTCAAGGGTAAGCAAGTTCAAATTTAGATGAAACTAAATAGTTTCGATTCGACTTTTCAAAACACATGGGCTGGGCTGGGGCCTTACCGACCTCAATCCGGCCAAGGCCCCTCACCAGTCCGTCCAGCAACCTATCCCGTACGGCTAAAATTTCTGGCGATTTTAATGGAAAATCTCGCGATTTAACAGCGATTTTTTTTTGGGAAATCAGCCTCCCCAAGACGATTTCAGGCCTCTCCTTCCAGATTTTTCCGGCCTATGTGTGGTATGTAGGTAAAATTCGTTCTGCTCTCTAAAGTCTAAGAACTCTAGACCTAAGCTGGAAACTAAGCCAAGCCTCAGTCTAAGCTTTGCGCTATTTTTAAGGATGGTGCAACTTTACTTTTTCTATAAGTCGATCACATCAAACTGTATTTTTCCTTTGGTTGATCATTGAAGTCATATTTGTTGAATATCAATCAAAACGGTTAGTTGATTGTTTGGTCAAAAACGCATACTTTCACCGATTTATTTGAATTTTTCTCATAGAATAACTAATATGTGAATTTGATGTGAAAAAAGGAAAAACCTGTTTTCAAACAGGGAAAAATTGACGAGTTTTCTCAAAAATTGGGAAAATATAACATCTGAAATGGAAATGTAGAATTATACTACATTTTATACTACAAAATCGAAAATTATACTACATTTATATACTACATACTACAGCCGATTTTTCGATACTTTTCGCAGGTCAATTATACTACAGGTAGTATTATTATACTACACCTGGCAACACTGGTTACATCAATCTTTCAAGAATATATTTATCTTTCATTTAAAAAAGGATTCATTCAAATCGGTTGAGATTCATGGTTGCAAAAGTAAAAAAATCTGCTGGGTTGTTCTTTATCACTCTTGTTCATTGCCAAAATCTCTGTTTTGACTTTGAGCACAAATATCTCAGGTAGTAAGCAGGCTATCTTAATAAACGATTCATCAATCTCTCAAGCTTTACTTATCTTTCATTAAAAAATGATTTATTCAAATCAGTTGAGATTCATGGTTGCAGAAGTAAAAATCTGCTGGGTTGTTAGCGCCAGCAGTAGGAATCTGCTTTATTACGAAATGCAGCGGAATCGCTCTTGTTCTTTGCCAAAATCTGTTTCGACTTAGAAGGCAAATAGACTTCTGAGCCAGTTTGTTACTGAAAGCCGCTACTAGTACTTGTATTTTTGGGTCGAGGGGGGTCCCTTAACCTGTCTCGGGGGGTGGGGGTGGGGAGGGGTGGTTGGCCTTTCCAGCAGGGGGTAACCCCCCCAAACCCCCCTAGTACATGTATGACACATGTATACCCCAACACCCAATCAATACCAAATACCCAATACTTGCATAGCTGGGGCAAAAATTGCATTACAGTGAACAGATACATTCCACTGGATACATTCTGTATCATTAGACACATGGCACAATTTTTATTTTAGATAAGAACAGGGAAATTAGCAATTACTGGCTTTGTACTTAGAAAAGCGGACACTATAAGAAATTCTACATTGTACTTGTACCTACTAACTTTTAGTTGATTAACGCAAAAACAGCTTCCTAAACTTAACTATCGATCAACTTTTTCGATTTTTTACACAAATTTTTCAGGTCAGCTTTGATTTTTTCGACTTTGACAGGTTCCAATTAGTATTGGGTATTGGGGGACAAAAACCCCATACCCATAAACCCCCAAAACAATACCCAATACCTGTAAAACACCCCAGTACAGCCAATACCCAATACCAGTTCGCACTCTACTAATTAGCATGGATGGAAAGCTTCAAAATATGCACACTATACTAGTGACTAGAGGATCTGGCTTTAGATGAAAAGCGTGGCCAAATTGGTAAGTGAAGATTTGTTCTAATTTTCGCCATTTCCTCACAGTTCAGACTGATGCAAAAGGTCAATCAAAATATAGCTAACAGTAGTTGATATGTATACAGCATCCGCCAAAAAAAACAACCCAGCAGATTTTTCGCTGTAGCAACAGCAAATCTCAACCGATTTGAATGAATCCTTTTCTAAACGAGTGATAAATAAATCCTGAAAAGATTGCTGAACTGAAATTTTCATTAATGTACTCTAACTCTGCTTAGTTCTTGAGATATTGGCTCTCAAAATGTATGATCTGAAACTTTTACTATCAGAAATAATTGCTTAAAAGAGTGTCAGAAATATAGATACGTACATTGTATGTACTACTGACTGCAGTGTTGTTGGGGTTTTTAAACGGAAATAGAAGGAATAAGAATATGGTAATATTTTGGTCCATTTATTTAGTGCATTTCAAGCTTTCTATTGATATCCTACTGCAGTCCAACACAGGAAAGGACACTTTTTCGCATATATGTAACAGGTCATCCGCCGATGGGGGGAGGGGGGTTGGGGAGGGGGTCTGGCGCCGGCCGGGGGGGGGGGGTTCTGAGCCAAAATTTTGGGGGAGGGGGTGGGCACTAAAAAACGCTCAAAAATCGAGAAAAATCGCAATTTTTGGCCTAAAAATAGCCAAAAATCGCTAATTTGGGCTGAAATACAGCTGAAAAGTGCTGTTTTGCAGGCGATTTTGGCAATTTTTGTGTGTGAAAGTGTAAAAAATTGCAAAAATTTGCTCGAAAATTTACTTGCCAGAAAAATCGGAGGGGGGGTCGGTGAAATCGTCTCGGGGGGGGGGTCCCATCCGGGGGGGTCTGGCCTAAGTCGGGTGGGGGCAGACCCACAATAACCCCCCTGTTACATGTATGCTTTTTCGCCATCACTCATGATTTTATTATCAATGCCTTTGGATACCTACGTATATTGTACCTGCACAATTTTGGTGCGAAACTTACAACTCAACAACAACCACATAAACTGTGATCTTTTAGTAATATGTACCAAGAGTCTAGGCTCGAATGAAATTTGTAAAGCTGATCGATCCCCATTTGGCATAACATAGATACAGTACTATGTACTTTACTGACTGGGCACCCGTGTACCTCAAGGACACTAAAAATTGCTAAATTTCAAAAAGATGCCTAAATGTGACTTTCTTTCGAAGGGAAAGCTGCTTTTTGAAAGATTTGCCTGAAGAATGTAGAATTCTTTGGAAGAGAAGATTGCTTTTTGAAAGATTTGCCAGAAGACTGTATAATTCTTTGAAAGGGAATTGAAAATCCGTGTTTTTGAAAGTAAACCCAAAGGAATGTCAGAATGCTTTAGAAGGGAATGCTGCTTTGAAAGATTTGCCTAAAGTGTGCCAAAATTCTTTGAAAAGGAAAGCTGTTTTTTGAAAGACTTGCCTAAATCGTGTCAGAATTCTTTGGAAGTGAAAACTGCTTTTTGAAAGATTTGCCTAAAGAGTGCCAGAATTCTTCGAAAGCGAAAGCTGCTTTTTGAAAGATTTGCCTAAAGAGTATCAGAATTATTTGGAATCGAAAGCTGCTTTTTAAAAGATTTGCCTAAAGATTGCCAGAATTCTTTGGAAGCGAAAGCTGCTTTTTGAAAAATTTGCCTAAGAGTGCCAGAATTCTTTGGATTGGAAGGGAAAATCATCTGAAAGAATTATCTGAAGAGCTTACTGTCAGCAAGACTTGTTTGAAAGAGAAAACTGCATATGAAAGAAAGAATTGCACACCCAGTTTCTTCAAATAAAAGTTTACTGACGTTTTCCTCTGCTGCCGGTCTCATTTTGTAAAAAAATTTCCAAAAAATCTGTCTCTGCCTCTAAAACTGAGAGGATCTTCAAAACGATCAAACTACGTATCTAAAGTTTTATACACTCATTTTGAAGAACCGTCTTGCTTGGACAGACTATAGTGGTATTTTACTAAATGGTAGTAAAATGATAGTAAAAAGTAAAGTAGAAATTATCGAAAATTACCAACCGTGGTCAATAGTAAAATGGAAATTTTACTACTATTTTATTAGCTTCCGGTTATTTTCAGCCAAAATCTTGATCAATTTGGCTCTAAGAGATGTGTGGGTTTCAGGGATGGATATTTTTCCGAAAAAACCTCGGCCTGATTTTTCTCAGTTTTTTTCCGTTTCTTTTCCGAATTTTTCTTCCGAAATCGCGGAAAAAACTCCAGCTCAAGTTCTCGGTATCCTAGCCAGGTTTTATGATTCTAACGCTTTCTAGCGCCTTCCTTACCGTATAGTGCTGTTTATAGTACCCGGGTACTATATATGGCACTTAGGGTTTAGCGAAAATAAAATTGAATCCATTTATAGTACCCGGGTACTATATATGGCACCTATGAAATCTGCTCTATAAGAAACTAACAATAGTATGTGAAGTTTTTCCTCAAATTTCCGATTTGATGTAAAAAAATAGGTTATGTACATCCATCAGAACCTCTGTGATTGTATTATCTACTGTTTTTCTTCATACAAACAAGCTTTATCACCAGAAATACTGTATTTTTCGCACTTATTGTATTGATAACAGCTCATTTCAGAATAAAAATCTATCTCCATTTATAGTACCCCGGGTACTATAAATGGCACTAAGTGCCGTTTATAGTACCCCGGGTACTATAAATAGGGGAGTACTATAAACAGCACTATACTGTAGTCTTTTCAGACAAGAAATATATGTGTTACATAGATATAAATCACGAAACAGGCATGAAACAGTGCCTGACAGTTTCCATCAATAACGCTATATGCAAATTTTCTCACAGCAGCTTGCATTTTTGTTTTATCATGCCAAGTTTGGTCTGTTCTTTTGTTTTAATGACAGTTTAGAGTCAGTATGGCCTATTATGCATCGCAAAAGTCCATTTTTAACAGAGAAATGACAAATTAGCCATTTTCAGCTTGAGTTTTTTTCCGCGATTTATGTTTTTTTTCCGACCCTTAGGAAAAAACCGGGTGTTTTTTTTTTCGGAAAAAAAACGAAAAAAAACACCGGAAAAAACACACCTCACATCCCTGGTGGGTGTACATTCGTCAGCCAAATTTCACACATTTTGCCTTAAAATTCTGGAAAACTTCGTATCGTTGACCATATTCAGCAACTATTTGGCACCAGCATCAATTGTTTGTAAGATCTTGGCGGCAAAATTGCACGAGTTAAATTTTAGTAAAATTCAGTACATGCACTGTACTATTGGCAGTGGCTTCACAGCTACTGTAGTCAGTGCTCATAGAGATGGGCACGTAAATTAATTTCCGTTCCCGTCTCTACATACAGTACTGTCATGTGATCTTGTTACCGTACTGCGCAATCTATAGAGTAAATCCCTACAACCACTCTGGGAAACCTTTCTGTATGTAAAAACCTTGGCTGTAACTTAAAAGAATGTACTTAAAATGTAGATAGTAAAATCGAAGGTTCCAAAATTCTGAAAAAAGCGACATAGTTTTTTGCTAACCGCTGCCCCTCCTGGTACGTCGTCTATCATCGCATTTCAGCCGACCTCCCCTCCCCCTCTGGAACGACGTCGTTTATGGACGGCCCTCACATGTATGTACTGTTGTTTG